>JAJLRX010000275.1:5794-42778 GCA_030567275.1 Hanseniaspora lachancei | reverse complement strand
ATTTGAAAATAATATTTGAATACATTTTAAAGATATTATTAAATGTAAACTTTTGCTATAAATTCAGGTACTTTTAAAACTAGCCTAAAAGTAATTGAATTAATATTTGTTTCTTTTTCAAAAATAAAAATTTTTAAAGAAATAAATAAATGTTTGGTTTGGTGAACACATTGTTATATCCGATGAAAAAAAAAAAAAAAGAGTAAATAATTTTGTGTTGTACTCAGAACCCAAAACCACACTACATCCAAAAAGGGAAATATGACCATAAACAAGATCATTAATTTATTTTTCAGTAATTTAATTCTAATAAGGGGGTTTTTTTTTTTTAATTTTACATTTTTTTCACTAAAACTTTAATGTCACTCACATTCTTTTATACTCCAATTTATATTTTATAAATACCTTCTCTTTTTTTTAAGGGGACAGTTCATGTATAGTCATTAATCATTAATCTTTTATCTTCATAACATGCTATCTATCGAGCTATATTAGTGAAAATATAAGTATACCCCCATTAAACGCTCAGAGTATAGTCAAAAAAATTATTATGAACAAGGATATATACAATGAGCTGTCAAAATATCAACACGAGTTCATTAATTTCATCAAAACAAACGACAACTTGAAGAACTTGTACAAAAGCGATGCTGACATCATCCGGGACCTCCTCATAGACAACCCAGACAACTATATGAAACTACATGTTCTTATTGCTGCAGACTCCATATACCACAAGTTTAGGAGGGACTGGACAACAAAAACATTCCAGAAGTCTATAGTGGAAAAGCCTGAAAGAGTGCTGAGTGCATGCATTGGTATTGCTGGTGCCATATCAATGTTTCCCAGACTCTTCAAGATCATGCCCATGACATTGCCGTACGACATGAAGTTCATACAGAAGCAACTCTCAAAGAGCTTGGATTTTGAGCAGTTCATGAGTGGCAGTGGTGATCAAAATGTCAAGCAGATGCTCATTGATAGATATGCATACATTAGATCAAAGATGTTTGATGAATCCATTTTGAAGATCCATGATAAGCAGTTCATAAACAAGCTTATTGACTTGTGTGAGACTAGTGTGAAGAACTTGAAGAATGGGACTTTGGAAACACAAAACGACTGGAACAGTGGGGACATGTATCTCTCCATGACTTCCCTGGACGCATTGGCAAATTCCATAGAGGTATTGGAGGAAAGTTTGGACTTGCTGTACAAAACCAATGAAGACAACATTTCAAAGGCCAATAGAGTGTTTGGAGTGGTCAGACCACCGGGCCACCATTGCCACAAAGACAGACCCGAGGGATTTTGCTTACTGAACAATGTCATGATTACTGCGCAAATGGCTGCTGATCGATATGGAGTCACCCATGTGGCCATATTGGATTATGATTTACACCATGCGGATGGAACTCAGGACATTATTTTCAAAAGGGGATTGGAAGAAAACGAACTTTTAACAGGGGATGTTGTGGATGAAAAGAACTCAAAAACGGACAATAAACATTATAGAAAGGGCAGTTACTCACCTGTTGAGCCCCAATTCCAAGAAAAACTTGATTCCAACTTAAATAAGGCCAAAAATAACAAGTATCAAACGGGTGACTACCTACTGGACACATATGGTGTAAACATCGGATCCTTTTCCATGCATGATATCAATTCCTATCCTGTTGAAAGAGGATATGCTGATCATGGCGCATTGGCCAAGGCCTCTTCATGTGTGATGGCACACAATGTCAATGTATGGAACGTTCATTTAGAAAGTTACCAAGTTTATTCCCAAGACGTTATAGACAAGGAGAAGGATGTTGAAACAAAACAGGAAATGATACAGAGAAATGAGGTGGAGTTTCTGAACTTGTATGAAAAGAAATACAGAGTGTTGTTCACAAAGGCTGATGAGTTCTTCAAAAACGGAAAAAAGAACTGCCATGAGAATGGAATTCCATTCAAGGGGCTAGTTATCATTAGTTCTGGATTTGATGCCAATGAGTATGAAACAACAGCAATGAACAGACATGGAATGTCATTGCCAACAAAGTTCTACAACTACTTCAACAAGGATGCCTTGAACTTGAGTCAGTTTCATTCTGATGGGAAGTTGATATCCTTGATGGAGGGGGGATATGACTCCAAGCCCATCATAGCAGGGATGTTTTCATCATTGACAGGTTTACAGAATCAAGAATGGATAGATGAGTGGGGGTCCACAACTGTTATTAAGGAATTGGTTAAAGGAAGTAAAGCTAAATGGATTCCTTACAAAACAAAAAAGAACAGCAATCAAATCATAAAGAACTGGGCTGAGTCAGTCATAAAGTTGGGGAGATCCATGGTTGATGACTTTCAAACGGAGTTTTACGACAAAGTTGAAATAGATCCATTGAAAATGTATGGACAGGTATACGGGCTTGGAATTACTGCTGAGAAAAACATATACAAGAGCATGCCAATATCTCAATCCACAAGATCACTAAGATCAACAACAACAAAGTCATCAACTTCATCCACTGACAGTAAGCACAAGGAGCTGAAGGCAAATACAATTTTGAACATGCAATTTTCAGATGACGATGATGAGGAATACGTGTATAACGAGGACTTGGAGAAGTCATTCAACCGAACATTGGAGGATGTGTCAATGATGGACATATCAAAGCAAATGGAAGGATTGGATGTGTCCATGGCTGAAACAACACACATCCACCCAGCGAGTGCCAGTGAGACACCAAGAAGCGTATTGGAAAGCGGACATAAAAACGGAAATATATTCATGGGGAGAAGAAAATTAGGCGAGCTTCAAAAAAAGACCAAAGATTTTGATTTGATGAAGAGAAAGTCTGGTAGAAGCATAAGATTCGAGAACACTCCGCATGACGATGATGATGGAGAGTCCTTGTTGAGTTTACACAAGGAAAGACTGACCAGATCAGGTAGACCATATTAGAATCTGCAAGGAGTGAGCTGCCAATTTTTTCTCTATATAGCTTTTCCAACATATATACAAATGATAAAATTCAAAGTAAGAGAAAGACAAAAAAAAAACCCAAGAGAATAAGGTCACGAGTTTTTGCCAATTTTTGTATTTTTATTCTTTTTGTGTGTGAGAAAATAAATTGGATTCAAAAACACTAAGATAACTATGTTATGTACAACCATAGTAATTGCATAGATGTACAATATACGAATAAAAAATGAGGGGTCTTAATGCATTTTTAAAGAATATATAATCAGTTGATGAACATTTCTTATCTAAAAGCAAAAAGAGAAAAAGCGGTAATGATCTTAGAGTCAACACCTTAATAAGGTTTAATCAATACAATACATTTTAAACCAACAACAAACAGTATAGTATAACTTTTCACATAAAACATATCCAAAAACAAAAGAATCTAATGTCCAACTCTTCTATAACAAATAAAACAGGATCGGAAAGAAAGAGATTTAGAGAAATAGCCAAATCGTACATATTTGGGAGCTTTACAAAAAATCAAACATGTCAAAATGACGTTGCCATACAAACTCGCATTAATCCAAACAACAGGTCAAGTGTCTCTAATGGTTCCTGTCAAAGTAATTTGTCATATTTAACCAACTCATCATTGAATGATTTGTCAGACACAGAAGTAAACATTGTTCAAACAAACACCAGCAAGGACATCAATGCCACTGATTTGGAAAGCAACACCAAGATTTTATTGACATCTTCAAGTTCAGCAATGTCCAACAAAATAGAGTTGGATATTGACACTGACTATGTCAATGAAAGAACTGTTTTGATCATCAGAGACGTCCCGGCAAAGATAGACATTGACAGCATCTTGCAAGCAGTTTATTGCGGACCCATAGAGAAAGTAGTCAAGGTTTTGAACCCCGAAGACAACAATCTCATAAAGTATTTGGAACTCCACTTTATCAAGAACCAGGACGCGGAGTTGTTTCTAAAGTACTCAAAAACAGGCAATTTCTTGGTTAATGGACACAAATTGAAATGCCAATGGGGTACACGGTTCATCAATGAAGTTAGTCAAAAAAACTTTTTGAAGTTGAAAGACTTGGTTTACCCAGAAAATGAGCAGGTTTACTCTCAACATGGAGGATCTACCATAAGAACCGGGGCCCGCAGATGCTTGATATTGAAAAAGACCAATATGGAACCAAAAAGTGACACAGGCAAGAAAAATATAAAAAACCCATACCACCTGTATTCACCCAACTTGGCAACATTCAACATAAACGATGTAATCAAGGACTTCAAGGTGTATGGAGACATCATCAACATATCCCCTGTGATATCCAGGAGATTGTGCATTTCCATAAACTATTGTGACATACGATCGGCAATACTGGCTAAAGAAGCCTTTGAAAAGACAAACAGCATGATCAACAAAAAGTACTCTAATGAATGGGTTGTTTGGTATGGCAAAGATGTTAATGACAAGCCTTGTATTTCTATTTGATATATATATTTTTTATATAAAGTTTTTAGAGCTTTTTTTTGCTTCTTTAAAGTGGGGCTACACCTCTCTTCTTATATGTACATACTGACTTTAATCCTTATCTTCATTGATGGTCAAGGCAGCAATAGAATCCTTCAATTCTTGCTCTCTCTTGACGTACAATTCTTCAACTTGGTTTAATCTATCTTGAGCCTTTTGGATGTTTTCTATAGTCTTTGCTTCTGATATGGCCTTGGTTTCATCTCTGATGGTGACCAACTTGCCAAAGACTTTGGAAATCAATTCTTTGTCGTTGGACTCAGGAACAGGCAATCCATGCTGGCCCAGAACAGCAATGGAGATGACGGACAAGGAAATTTCCCCAGGGGTAAAAGAGATTTCCTCAGTCTTCTCAACCTTAGCAACAGGAGAGGCTCTATTTTTTCTTCTGGAAACAATCTTCTTAGGCTCAGCAACAACAAGCTCCACCTTGGAAGGCTTGGCATAAGCAGGGTTCAACTCACTCAAACACAGTTCAATGTTGTTCAAGTCGTCAAGCAAGGCTGGGGTGTTTTGAGCAATGATGATGTCCTCCTTCAACTTGGTCAAGTCGGATTCCTTTTGGGCATACAACTTCTCGAACTTGTATTCGTTGTCCTTTTGTTTCTTTTGTAGCTCCCTCTTCATCTTGTAGGCCTTGAACTCGTTATCGAATTGGTTTCTGGTTTCAGTGATCTTGTTGTAAATTTCATCTCTCTTGGCTCTCAACGCAGTTCTCTTGTTGAACAATTGGTTGACAGCTTGCTGGTTCTTGTTCTTCAAGGATCTTTGTTCATTCAATTCAGCCTGGACACCTTCAAACTGCTTTTGTAAGTGCTTGTTGTCCAAGTCCTTGTTCAAAGTGTTTTTCAAGGAGATTTGTTGTTGCTTTAAGTCAAAGACCTCAGATCTCAAAGGTTGAACAGAAATGATGACCTTTTTGATCTTGTTCAGTTCGGATTGCTGCTTGATAAATCTCTTTTCATCAACTAATGACAAACCACCCTTTTCTAGCTTATTTTCAATATGAGAAATTTCCTTGTCAACTTCGCCAATGGATTTGAAATCCTTGGCCTTGGAGGAAACAGAACTCAAGGTTAGATCAATGTTTTTGTTGGTGGCCTTGATCTTGGAATCAATTTGCTTCAATTGGTCAAAGACAGCGTTTCTTTTGATTTTCAAGTCATTTTGTTCCTTGATAATGGCCTTCAATTCATCATTCTTGGAGTTATTTGAATCGTTTTTACCCAATAATGTGTCTATTTCATTGGAAACAGAAGTGATCTCAGTGGATAACTTCTTCAATTGGGTGTTTAAAACTTGTAGCTTTTTATCTCTGACGGATTCATCAGGTCTCTTGATAAAAGTAGATTGTTTAGTAGACATGTGTAGAATAAAAGAGCTAATATGCTATATATTGCGTGTGTGGTATATTTGAATCATCTGAATATGTGAAAATAATAGCACATAATTTAATTTTAACAAGTTTGATAAACACTTATAAGAATGAAAAAAAAAAAAAAAGCTGGAAAATTTTTCTTTTCAGACGAACCGTGTGTGACAAATTTTTGGTGCCTTATTTTATTTTTTTCAGGTAATGTGAGGTGCTGTCAATAATGTATTCCTTTATATGTGTTTTGTTTCTAGAAATCTAAATTAAATGTTGTTGGTTTAATATTCAGCATGAGTGTTGGAGTAATAAGCCATTGGTATTGTATTAACATTTCAATATCCGTGTAATAACTTTGAACCTAGTTGCATTTTACATATGTTTTTTATTAGCAGGACTTACCCGAAGCGGTTGAAGCCCTGGTATTTCCTACATTAGCAATCTCAACTACGCTACCATTAAAAACCAGAATACACTCTTTTTGTGTGGGAAAAAAAAAAGAAGAAGATACAACTCAGTAAAAAAGTAAAAATTTTATTTATTTTTCTTTTATATTTGAAATTTTTCAAAATATTTTGTTCTCAAGAAACATCAAAAACAAAACAAAAAACCATACATCAGTAACATACACAATATTAATGTCTAAAGAATACCAAAACAAGGTTAAGAATCTTTCTCAACAAGATATTATCTCAACTTTTTATACTGAAGAAAACATCAAATCCAATGCCTTCATCCCATTGAAAAACCAAACTAACAGATTAAACAAGTACACAAAAGATGACCTTCAAAACCTAAAGCTAGACCAATCTGACTCAAGTGATCTAAATCTATACGATGAAGAACAACTTAGACTCATGAAGGAGCAATGTATTGTCATTGATTACGATGACAATGAATTTGCCAGCGGGTCAAAGAAGTTATTGCACTTAATGAACAACATCGACAAGGGTCTTCTACATAGAGCATTCTCTGTCTTTTTATTCAATGATAAAAACGAACTTCTGCTGCAACAAAGATCATCTGAGAAAATTACCTTCCCTGAGCTTTGGACAAACACCTGTTGTTCCCATCCTTTAGCCGTTGATGATGAAATGGGTATCAATGCTGATAACCAATCTCAAATTGGACAATTATCCCTAAGTGACAAGGTCAACGGTACCATCACCGCTGCCATAAGAAAACTTGACCATGAACTGGGTATTCCTATCAATGACACCATTTCCAAGGGTAAGTTCCATTTCCTAAATAGAATCCACTACATGGCTCCTAGCAATGCTCCTTGGGGTGAACATGAAATTGACTACATATTTATTTACAAGACCGATAAGAATCAAGATTTAACCATTCTAGGTAATCCAAACGAAGTCAAGGAGTTCAAGTACGTGACCATGCAAGAACTGAAGGATATGATGAGCGATAGCAATTTGAAGTTTACTCCTTGGTTCAAATTGATTTGCGAAAACTATTTATTCGACTGGTGGAAGCAAATAGACAACATTGAACAACACGAAAACGATGACCAAATATACAGAATGTTTTTTTAAAAAATGTCATGAAATAGATCAGCTATTGATTCACTAAACATGTTATATATAGATTTATTTAATATAAAAAAATTAATAGCAGCAGAACTTTCTTAAGATTATTATTAGTACTTTGGTGACGTTTTTATGAAAATAAAATATTGAACTTAGTTTACAACGTTGAATAATTTTACTTGATGGATTTTTAACGGCGGGAAAAAAAAAAAAAGAAAAAGTAAATTGTCTTGTTCGCAAAGTGTGAACTTTTCCATATTTTTTCCAATTTAGTCATCTAAATCAATGTAAAACCATCGACTATTATCCATTCAAAAACACCACAACATGACTAAAACTGCTCACTTATACAGAAATACAAAGGAAACATCCATTCAGATAGCTGTTGATATCACCGGTAAATCCAACTTCAACTTTGATAAAACTGATAACCAGTTCAAGTCCTTATTTGAAACTCAACCTCACTTGAACAAATCTCCTTGGGAAATTCCTACTAATGAATCATTGAGTCTTTCAAAGGACAAGCAGTTTATCTATGTAAACTCTGGTATTGGTTTTCTTGACCACATGATCTCTGCTTTGTTCAAACACGCCAATTGGTCCATCATTCTTGAATGTATTGGAGACACATACATTGATGACCACCACTCCTGTGAAGATGTTGGTATTGCGCTGGGGGATGCTTTGAAAATCGCCATTGGGGAAATTAGAGGTATTAAGAGATTTGGCTATGCATATGCTCCTTTGGATGAAGCCTTGAGCAGAGCTGTTCTGGACTTCTCAGGAAGACCCTTCCACTGCATCAACTTGGATTTCACTAGAGAATCCATTGGCAAACTGTCAACCGAAATGCTTATACACTTCTTGGAAAGTTTCACCTTGTCCTGCGGTGTCACGTTGCACGTGGACACCATCAAGGGATCAAACGACCACCACAAGGCTGAAAGTGCATTCAAGGCCCTAGCTGTTGCTTTCAGAATGGCTTTGACTCCTACCGGCAAAGATGATGTTCCTTCTACAAAAGGTGTTATTTTCTAAAAAAAAAAAAAGAAAAAAAAGACAAACATATTCTTTTTCTGCTATTTAATTTATGACAGTTATATACAAGGATCATCATTTGATTATATATTTAGTTTTTAATGGCGTCCAAAATTCTTGATTTGACACTAACACTTGCAGTTGGGGAATCAGTTTCCTTGGCAACTTTTTCCCTTTCTTGAACCTTTTCAGCCTTGGCCTTGACTATGTTTTGCTTCACTGGCTTGTACAGGCTTGCATCTGAGGTTTTGAATCTTGCTGTGTCCAAGCCTCCGGAACTTTCAAAGCTTTCGAATATTGTTGGTGTTAGTTTCAATACATTTCTGGATCCATATTTCGATTTAGGAGTGTATCCAGTCACAACATTCTCACTAACAAAACCTAACGACATGTAGTTGTTGTTGAGTATCATTCTTGAAGGAATCACGTGTTTGTGCTTGATACCATTTGCATCAGTGGACAGTCTCCCATTTATTGAATATGTCAAACCTCCAAATCCACGCACATTTTCTGGAATTTGGTCAATCTCACTAATCATTGTTTTGTTGATGAATGTTTCCAGTTCAAGCTTGAAGTTGTTCACACTGAAGTTTTTATACTTCATTTTCTCTGGATAATTCTTCAAACAATACTGTCTAAACTTGTTTTTATATTCAGGGGTCTTCAAAGCTTCTAAGATGTATGGAAACTTTTCATTGATTTCAGCAAGGTTGTAACTTACAGTTCCAACGTTTTGAAACAATGATGACTTCCTGACTCCCTCTGCGTTTATTTCTTTTACCGGAAAGTTGTAAAAATTAAACTTTTGCTTATTCAAACTGGATTGTGAATCTCTTTCATAGTGAGTGGCTTTGAATCTTGTGACTACATCACCTATGATTACGTTTGTGTTCACGTTCTCACATGTAGGCAACTTTGCTTTGATCCCGAAGTCTTCGTATTTGTTTTTCAAATGTTCATATGTTTCAACTTCTTGATGGATAGGATGCTTCTTGCCCTGTGTTAATGCTATTGAGTACTTGGATCTTTGTATTATTGGATCTTCCATTGTGTTAGCTGGAGCCAATCTAAGTTCTTTAAGCTTAGTTGCTCTAAACAACTTCTTTAGGTCAGACATATACGATGTGGGTTTTAGCTGTAGTTTCTTTATAACTCTTTTAATATATTTATTCTTTGAAGAGTTGGTTATTTTCTCAATAAAAGAGTAAAAGCTTCAATAAACCTTATTGTTCAATTTATATTCTTATTGAATAAAACGAGGCTCCATGAAAAATTTCGCAGATGTTTTCAAAAAAAAAAAATGTATAAAAAAATTTTTTTTTCTCTCTTTTTCTATAAAGTTCTTGCCAGAGTAAGCTGTTAAGGCTTAATAACTCAAAAAAACGTGATCACACTATGTCTCAAATACTTAAGACAATGTAACGGTCTATAGCATTACCTTCCATGGCATCCATTTTGTTGTTTTCCAGTCTTGTCTTTGTTTTTTCATTTGCTTCATAGACAAATATTAGTAACACAAATATTGGTATTCCTACATTCACTTGTATGAAGGAAGGAACTGAAATACCATCACTTCCCACTGGCCACAACGATGTCCAGAAGGTTAAACATAGTATAACTACGTTTATGATTATAGCTATGTAAGAGCCATAAACACCACCAGGACTTATATATATTAGCTGGGATGGCTTTATTTTAATTCTTTGTATGTATCTTCGAAAGATTATATGCGACACACATATACTTGTCCACAATATCATTGTACTCAACCCTCCTATACTAACCATGTACATAAATATCATTGAATAGTTTGGTAGATAAATTGAATATGCCATAATTCCAAATCCAAATGAAATACTGTTTCTCCAAAGATTATTTGTTTTACCTTCACCTTCTAATTTATTGGATAGAAAATTTCCTAGATACTTATTATGACCCATTGTCTTTAATAAAACAACACTAGCTTTAATCGATGATAAAGAAACACTTAACATTGAAAGAATAATAACGACATCAACAAAAATAGGTAGAACTTTAATTCCATGCAACTCAAAGGCTAATGCAAACGGTGACTTTGGAGAGGTCTGTATTGGAAACCCGTCCTTATCAACTGCTCCCATTAGATATGGATTTGTATATGGTACAAGAAATCCAATAATCAAAAATGGTAATACATAAAAGACAAGCATTCTTCCTATGATCTGGTAACTTAAGCTTTTTACTTGAGATTTTATTTTGCTTTTTTTTTGTTCTGACAATGATATTGCAGAATACTCAACTCCCGAACATGAAAATATAGATGTTATAAACACAGATATGATTTTCTTAATCAATAAACCTTTAGAAGTTGTATTGAATCCACCGGGTACAAGTAAATTGTTATTTTGCCTGTTTGATATGGGAGATTGCTTTCCGATTAGTCCAAATATTTCCATAATTGATACAAATAGAAATATCAACATCATTAGCACCTTGGCCAGATTAAGAAAAAATTCTGCTTCAACATGGATTCTTTTATTAGAAAATGAGCATAGAAATATAACTACTATGTAAAATGTAACAGCTAGTCCTTTATACTTACCTAAACTAATATAGTTATCTGTTAACAAAACAGCTGAAATAATTTCTAAGGGGAACACAATAAGCTGGTTCAAACAGTATAGCATGTTAACTGCATATCCAACACTATCTCCTATAAACACTCTTGAGTAATCTAGAATGTTCAATGTAGACATGTTTGCAATCAATTCACAGCATGATAGGTACATAAAAATAATTATCACGCCAACAATTATGTATGAGATTATTGTTCCATATGCACCTGCAGTAGATATTTGCTGTCCAGAAGCAAAGAATAACCCCATACCCATACCACATGTTAGTGTGGACATTACCATATGCCGATCTTTGTATAAGGGTGATGCTATATTTAAAGATATTCTCTCTTTATTAGTCGAGCTTTCACTGCTTTTTGATGAAATATCTGAGTAGACAGAAGACACAGGATTCAATACGGCAAAGTCCTCCATATTTTGTATTCCTTGTTGGTAGTTGTTATTTAATAAACTTGTATGACATTACCATTTTGCTCTTTTAAAGCTACTAAGGATATAAAGCTTTTGCATAACTTACTTGGAGTCTAAATGACTATACGTTAAATTATATCTACGTGAATCAATCCTCTCTTTTTGTAAACAAAGCTTAATTAATTAAACTTTTCTGCATTGTATCAAAAACGAAAATACATGATGTTAAGTCCGAAAAAGAAATGCATGTCAATTTTTCACCTTCCGTTTTAGGATGATTCTACAAATTCTTTTTTTCTTCCCATTTATCGTAAAATCAAGCGCGTATGTTGCAATCTCCTCCAAATGAAGAAAAAGATGTCCACAAAGGGAAATAATTGCTATCATGTGGATTTTTTGATCATGTATTATTTTCCCTTTCTTGGTCAAAGTGTAAAATTTCAGCTTGGGTTGACTTTCATCTTTTGGTTTTGGTACAGACAAAAAAAAAAAAACACACATGAAATTTGGTGCTTTCTTCTTAATAATATAGTAATGTCAGCGTTACACAAGTGTTAAAATAAAACGAAAAAACCATACACTAATCATTAGGTATATACATCAATAAGTTTATTATATATACATTTTAGTTAATATGCCATACATTGCTCCTTCTAAGAGAAGACAAATTGCTACAGGTGCTCCATCTGATCAACAATCAGGCCCTTCCGATAACTTCAACAACCAAGAATTCGGTTTCAACAACGGTAGAGGTGGTTACAACAGTGGTAGAGGTGGCTACAACAATAGTAGAGGTGGCTACAACAACAGTAGAGGTGGCTACAATAGTGGTTACTCCAGAGGTGGCTACAACAACGGTGGCTTCGGTAGAGGTGGATTCAACACCAAGAGTTCTTTAGTTTCCCACTCCCCACATGGTAAGTGGATTAATGGTAAGCATGTTCCAGCCCCAAGAAACGAAGCTCAAGAAGTTAAGTTGTTTGGTGTTAAGGATGATCCAGATTTCCAAGCCACTGGTATCAACTTTGACAACTACGATTCCATTGAAAGTGAAGCCACTGGTGAAGATGTTCCAGAACAGATCACTGAATTTACCACTCCACCAATCAACGAGTTATTGATGGAAAACATCAAGTTGGCCAGATTTACCAAGCCAACCCCAGTTCAAAAGCATTCCATCCCAATTATCGCTGCCAAGAGAGATTTAATGGCCTGTGCTCAAACTGGTTCTGGTAAGACTGGTGGTTTCTTGTTCCCTGTCTTATCTGAATGCTTTGACAATGGTCCACAACCAACTCCACCAGCTCCAAACTCTTACACCAAGCCAGTTTACCCAACTGCCTTAGTTTTGGCTCCAACAAGAGAATTAGTTTCTCAAATTTACGATGAAGCCAACAAGTTTTGTTACAGATCTTGGGTCAAGCCTTGTGTCATTTACGGTGGTGCTTCTGCCTCTGATCAAATCAGAAACATGAAGATGGGCTGTGACTTGTTAGTTGCTGCTCCAGGTAGATTGATCGACATGATTGAAAGAGGTGTTGTCAAGTTAGACAACATCAAGTACTTAGTTTTAGATGAGGCTGACAGAATGTTGGATATGGGTTTTGAACCTCAAATCAGAAAGATTGTTGATGAAAGCGGTATGCCAGACACTTTCAACAGACAAACATTAATGTTCTCTGCCACCTTCCCAACCGAAATTCAACAATTGGCCCACGATTTCTTAAATAACTACATTTTCTGTACTATTGGTAGAGTTGGTTCCACCTCTGAAAACATCACCCAATCTGTCATTTTGGTTGATGAAGACTCGAAGAGTGAAGCTTTGATGGATGTTTTGGAAGCCAACAAAGACGAAATGACTTTGGTCTTCGTTCAAACAAAGAGATTAGCTGATGGTTTAACCAACTACTTGATTTCTCTTGGCTTCTCTGCAACTGCCATCCACGGTGACAGATCTCAACTTGAAAGAGAAAGAGCCTTGGGTGCCTTCAGAAAGGGTTCTGCCAAGATTTTGGTTGCTACTTCTGTTGCTGCTAGAGGTTTAGATATTCCAAACGTCAAGTTAGTCATCAACTACGACTTACCACCTGATATTGATGACTATGTTCACAGAATTGGTAGAACTGGTAGAGCTGGTAACACTGGTTCTGCTGTTTCTTTATTCTCTTCTGAAAACCACAAGCTGGCTGCTGACTTAGTTGCGTTATTAGAAGAGGCCAATCAAGAAGTCCCAGCCTTCTTGTACGAGTTCTTCCCTAAGCACTTGAAGTCCAAGAGAACCTCCAACAACTCCATGGATATCAGAAAGCATGGTAACAAAAACTCTGGATCTTGGGGTAACTCTAGAAACAACGGCTCTACTTGGGGTAATGCTAGAAACAACAACGGTTCCAGTTGGGGTAATGCTAGAAACAACAACGGTTCCAGTTGGGGTAATGCCAGAAACAACAATGGTTTCCAAAGAAACACTTGGGGCAACAATGATCAAGAATCTTCCCAACAACAGGGTCAAAAGAGTTGGTGGTAAGCTTCCTGTCGCCCATGTTTTTTGATGCTTTTCATACAAAGCAGCAACCAAAAATAAACTCTTATTGACAAGGAAGATCTCTCTATAAATTCGCTGTCTATTTACGGAACAGCGGAGTTACTAAAGCTCTAGAAGCTAAATTTAAAATTAAACTCGGATAAAATAAATCAATAGATTACAGGATTTTTCTTATTGAACTTAAACAATTGTAATTGTGATAACTTGAACTAAAAACTAAAACTATATTGATGTATTAATTTGCATTGATATATGTCTTTAACTATTATGTGTTCATCTACTATAAGTATAAATGAATACATTAAGCATATCAAATACTGATATTTTAAAAGCCAAAATATCAAACAAACCGAAAAAAAAAAGCAAATCAGGAAATAATGTTAAAAGAAATATAAAAGATAAAAAGAAACATCTAAGATATTATTTGTTTTTTTTCCTAATTAAAATAAAAACTAGTAAATGTTATTGTTGATAAAAATAATCATAACTAGGCAATGAATAATGCATTAGTTTATAATTATCGATTACAGGACACGATTCCCAACAGTTTAATCGTCAGATATGTGATTTGGCAAATAAATTAATTTGAAAAAAGAAAAAAGAAGTATAAAAAATAAAAACAGAATAATAGAAGTAACGATAAAGCAAACTAATAACAAACGAAAATGATATTAAAAAGAAAACATTTTCTAATATTTCTTATTAATCATATTTTGTTATATTGAAAGGAAATTCAATGTGAAAGTATTCATAAACATTCTAGTTTTATTTTAATTAAGGAAAACTTGACAAATTTTAATATCTGTGATGTTAATATTCATTTTGAGATAATTAGAAAAAAGTTCAAAAAAAAAATAAATAAAAAAAAATTATAAAAATGTCATAAATGAATCTCCAAATTTTAACATAAAGCTTCTTTTACAACAAAAGTTTACCAGTTTTCTTTTATTTTTATTTCAACAAAATATTCTTCTTATTTGCTTTTTTCCACTGTTCATAAACATCAACTGCTCCATCACAATACTTGCTTTAATTCTTTTAAGAAATCTTTTATATATTTTTTTCTTTACTATATATCAATATAATATCCTAGCTTAAATCATTTTTCAAAAAAAAAAAAAAAAAAAAGGTTATAACTAAAGCTCTATATATCAATTACTTTTGCTTAGTAATCTCTTTGCATACTCAATAACTTGGTCATTACCTTCCTTTTCAACAAAGAAGATTTTCTTTCTATCATTTTTCCAAACCAGCACACCAATGTCTTGACAGTACTTGACCAGATCACTGTATTCCTTCATTGTTGAGAAGTCCGAGTACAAGTATCCATCCGCACTGATGACTCTGTCTAGCTCTATCTGCCACAGCTTGATTTGATCCACAACAGTTGGGGGCAGGATTTGCAACTTGAAAAGATTGCCCTCGTTTCCCTTTCCATTCTCGATATCCATTTGTCTCTTTTTCATGTTGTCTATACCTATCTTCTTTTCTAGTTGTTCCTCAGCCAGCTTTATCATTTGTGGATGTGCATGAGTTTCCAAGTATGCCAGAATTTGCTCTGCTGTGATTCCGTTCCTTAATGCTCTTCTGATAGAGTCTCTGGTGATTTGCCCCAGAACCATGTTATTGAAACGAGACTTCAGTTGAACAAATAGGGAAAGAATGGCAATTTGTAAAGGGGAGTTTGCGTATGAGTACAGCTTGAAGTTTGTTTCCAAAATTACTGCTCCATTGACTAGCTCTTGGGAGTAATTCATGTTTGAAGAGGTACCAGTGTTGGCTGAGTTGTCCTTTTCTATCAATTGCCTTTTGGCAAATTCATTGGCCTCGTTGATTTTCTTGACTTGTAACATCTTCGGTGTCAATTTGTTTTCACTCAAGGCTGAACTGGTGTTTCCCTTTGTTTTGTCTATAACACTGTTCATAGCTGCAGATGAAGTTCTTATACTTATGGCGTCGGAAGTTAATATTGTGGCCATTCTTGTTGGATAGAACCAATCTTGATCTGTCTTTTTGTACAACAATCCATAATTCGAAAATTCTTTAAGTAAAAAAAGCTCCAATTTGCTCATGTTCTTTGTTGAATAGGCCTTACCAAACTCAAGAGTGGATAACATGAACAAGAAATTCAAAATAACAGTTATGTCCAGCTTCAAAAACTCTGACATTTTCAAGTACTGCAAAAGCAAGGACCATATTTGAACATTAATTTCTTGTAATAAGAACTGGAAACCATGGTTTGTGATTTTCAATTCAGCTATTCTTTGGAACTGCTTTGGATCATCGTCATCATCATTGTTTTTCTGACTAAAAATGGAGTTGTTTGATTCAGTACCAACTTCCATCATCAGCTGACCATGTATCAACAGTTTCAAAACTGTATCATCTGGAGACTTCATACCAGGAGTTCCAACCATGAAGTGAAGGATGGTTTCCCATTTTTCAGCAGCATACTTGTCCAGTTCCTTTTCATTTATGAGGTCCTCTAAAGGAATATCTTTTTTCAACGAGCCAAAGGAGTTGTTGACATCACCAGAGACAATTGCTTCTCTAAGTGCTGTTTGAAAGACAGTGTTCAACTTCACTCTTCCTGACTCATCAGCAGTGTTTGAAAACAGATTCTTTGTATGTTGGTGATCTCTTTCCGTTATTACAAAAATGCCCAATTGTTCCAAAATCCTAACGGTTTTGTAGAATTCCAAATATCCTGGCTGTCCTATAACCCATCTTTGAAGTTCCTTTAGCAGAGGAGGTTGAATGTCTGATGATGACTTTGTTGTTGTTATGTCAGCTTCCATGTCGTAATCCTCCTCCTCGTTGTTTTCAAATCCTTGGAACAGCAGTCCCATGACCAAGAACTTACCTAGAGAGGGCAGTAGCCGAAACACAGACAAGCTTGATGATGACTTTGAGTACAGCCTTAATTTCACCATTGATGGCAATGTTCCTATGTACTGCAGAATGGATGTCTTGAACATCATTTCATTACTTTCTTCGTTGTTGGCCGAGGATCCGGAGTCTTCACCAGCATTGATAATATCAATTGGTTGATTGGATGTTACACTAGTCATAATAGGTGTATATTAAGTGTGCAAACTAATTTGTACCAAGTTGAATGTATTTGTTGGGTTGGTTTATTATGTATATGTTAAGCTGTTGAGATCTGTTTGAGTTTTTTTGCAGTATATTTGACTATAAGTTATTAATTTTTTTTTTTTTTTCATTTTTATTTTTACTGTCGGATTTAAGTAAAATTGTTTTTTGGTAGCGTTAGACATTAAGTAGTTGATATCAGTAAATCTACACGTGCCCTCATTCTATTAAATCTTGTTTAGTTCAATTTCTCTTTTCTTTGTACATTCGAAGTGAAATTCTAACCATCACAAAAATACAATACTAATAAAGGAGTTAAGGTTTAAACAACAAAACAATCTATTCGAATAAAAATGGAAATATCATACCTTCATTACAAGCAAATAAATCTATATTTATTTTACTTGTTTTAATTATATATTACGATTATTATATATTATTTTAGCTAAGATATATATAATTTAGGCAGCTTCATCAACTAATCTTTCTTGAGAGTCAATCAGGTCAACGTTGTCAGCAGCAGTACAAGTTTCATAGTTTAAGAACTTTAATAACTTGTAGATAAAAACAGCTAATAGGGAGCCCAAAGAAGGACCAACAATGTAGATCCAGAAATAGTTTGGCCATCCTTGCTTGGAAGCAATGATTTGAGGACCCAAACTTCTGGCAATGTTGATAGAGGCACCTGTTGTTGGAACTAAGATCAAATGGGCAACAAAGACGGAAAGACCAATGATTAAAGGAGCAATGTTGATGGTTCTTTCAATAGCAGTGAAAAATACAACCAAAATAAGAACAGCAGTACCAAACATTTCTAAGAACAAGGCTCTGGATCTGTTTAGAGCAGTGCTTTTGGCGTTGGCAAACTTGATGTCACCTGGATATAGAGCATCAACGGTGGCAGCAGCAGCAATACCAGCAATAATTTGAGCAATAACCATGACAAAAAATCTTACAACATTGATGGCACCAATCAACAACAAACCTAGAGAAACATTAGGGTTCAAGTTACCACCAGTGAACAACACAAAGTAGATGCTGACACACAAACCAAAACCGAAACCAAAGGAAATCATGACAACTTGACTTGGATTGGCAGTAAAGACAGAAGGATCAGAGGTGTAGGCACTGTCTTTCAAGGTAGGAAAAGAGTTAGCGTTTTGAGCAATGCAGAAGGCAATGAACAAAAACATGAAGGTACCAAAAAATTCACCTAAAAAGGCAATCAAGTGGTTTCTATAAGTGTTATTTTTGATTCTCATCTTGTCAAACTTAGAAGTTTGAGAGTCGTTTTTAGAAGCAGGTTGTTTTTCTAGGTCAGTGGTGGACATGATAGTATATATTCTGTTCTATAGTAATGTTTTAATATCGGTTTTGAACTTGGGCATTGTAATACATGTATTTTTTTTTTTTTTTTTTGAAACTTAATTAAGTATAAGTTATATATAAGGTTAATAAATAAAACCATAATAAAGCTTCAAAATCAATTGAGTAATAAGCTGTTTAAATACTACAAAAAAAAACAAAAAAAGAAACTAAATAGTAATAAACTCATCGCATTGATTTTTTTTTTCACCAGAAAAGACTAAATGTTTAAACAATGCAGCTTATGTTTTTTTTTGGGCATGCAACTCTCACAGTAACTATGCGGGTTTTTTTAAAGGGGGAATTCCACATAATAAAAAAAAAAAAAGGTTAATAAATGCAATGACAGCAGAATTGCTTTTTTCTACACCTTGGCGCCTATTGTTTTATTTTTTCAAACAAAAAATCTTATTTATTTTTTGTTTAATAAATGCAATTCTTCGCGTTGCTACATGCATTACCATTTTGTTGAAACCACAAGCAAAAAAAATATCTTGTGAATTTCTTTTGTTTGTTTTTCTATTAACAACCAGATAGTTAAAAGTTGTAGCACTTTCTTTGTTAATTTAATTAATCGTTTTAAGTGGTTTTTTTGGTCAAATTCATATATGCATTGCTTTGTGGTTAATTTGAATTTCATTAAAATTAAGTATTTTTTGTAACATAAGATAATTAATACAGTATCTTTTATCTCCGGTAAATAATCAAATGACAAAAAGAATAAACATATAATTCTAGTACACCAATTGTTTAATAAACCTAAAATGTCTATACATTCAACAGTTGTTAAGATTAGTTCTAGATTCTTGAGTGGGAGATAGGATATTATCAGTAAACATTTAATACGTGTATGTAATTTACGATATATCTATCAAAGTTTTCTATAGCACATACGTATAACCCTATATGAATTTATTTGCAAAAACTCTAACTGAACTGTTATCTCAACTAAATTATATCCCCAAAATAATACTTAATTTAATGTGTCATTCCACTTGTATTTTCTCTTGAAGTTATATATTTCATTATTTAGGGGTAAACGATTCATATATTATTTACGGTCAAAAAAAAAAAAAAAACAACTTATTCTCTATATTTAAATTGTATACAAACGTCTTTTCCCAAGATTAAAATTGTAAGAGCTATTTGGTCTATAACACCACTGTTATATCTAATACACATGTCCATTGAAAAAAACTTGAGACCTGAATAAAGTTCATCGAGTTTACCTGGTTGGAGAAACCTTTGGGAAAGTTTTTTCATTTTCATAAATGTGTCGGAGATAAGTGCAGTGTGACCTAAAGTGTGTTAAGCCTTGGTGTTAGTCACATGACGTTCACGGAACCACCCATCAATACAAACTCTCATTTTTTTCTAATTGGAGAATTCATTAAACTGGTATTTTGCAGTACCAAACAAGAAAAATTTACATAAAGATACCATCAATGAGTGGTAACAGAATAGGTATCAAGTCTGCTAAGGGCACTAGTACATCTGGATATGTAACTAGAAGCAAAGTTAACAAGACTTTGAATAAACAACATCGATATCTTCATGAATCTGATATGGAGTATTCGGATGAAGAAACCAATAATAAAAGAACCATTGATATAGATACACTGTTAAAAAGCAAGAAAATTAAGTTGACTAATGTAAACAATAACAATGTATTCATAAACAGGTACTTCAACAATTTTATTGATTACATAGAGGATAACAACATAAAGTTAGATGACCATAAGGATGCAGTTCTAAAGATGTATAAGCAAAAGCTTCTAGATTATTACAACACAGAAAAAACCAGTAATGAACTCCCGCACACACACGCCTTGTTGAACTATAAAAGACAGTTGCAAATAATGTGTAACAAGTTAAATATCAGTAAAAAGGGTAAATTGGAGTATTAGGTATTAATTTTTTACAGATCATGGTTCTACTCTTAAGAATCTACATTCAATCAAAATGAAGTTGACATAAACATAAGTACGTTATTTGAAAATGCTTATATTATGAGTGAAAAAATAAATTGGAGCGTAGGGGAAAATTTTTCATTGATTGGATTCAAGCTTCACACTATTATTTTTTTATGATTTAGCGGGTCAACGATTTTTATATAGTTTCTCATGTTTTTTAATAAAACTTATTACAGTAGATTATTAATTTTCAAAAAAAAAAAGAGGCATTATAGTACATAACCACTACCACATAATAATATAACTTCTCTCTCTCTCTCTATTCTTTCTCATCATGGCTAGAATCAATCCTAGAAATGTCTTAATTAAGATTGTTTTGCCTATTTTCACGCTTTTCCTTATACTCTCTGTTGTTGTAAGCAGATCAAGTATTGAAAGTGTAAACAACGGCCAATCTGTCACCAAGCATAGGTGGGCTCATGAAGATGAAAACAGCTTTTATTTCCCATTCAGCAAGAAGTTTTCAATGCCTAAATACATATACAAAAAGAAAACCAAAAACTGGCTTTTCTTTCAAAACAAACAAGAAGATTTGATTCCTCAATCCCACATTGCTCACTACGATCTAAACAATCTTCAATCAACTTCAGATGCTGCTGTCAACAAGGAGCAAGTTTTGATTCTGACTCCTATGCAAACCTTCCATATTGAATACTGGAACAACATCCTACAATTATCTTACCCAAGAGAACTTATAGAACTAGGCTTCATCATTCCTAGAAACAAAAATGGTGATAAAACCTTAAAGGCCTTGGAAGCTGAAATCAAGAAAACCCAAACTGATAAGAAGGAATCAAGATTCAAAAAGATCACCATCTTGAGACAAGAATCAGAGGACGATTCATTCAATGCTTTGGACGAAAAGGATAGACACTCCCTAGCCGTTCAAAAGGAAAGAAGATCCAAAATGGCTCTGTCCAGAAACCAACTACTGTTCTCAACCATTGGCCCATACACCTCCTGGGTATTGTGGTTGGATTCTGACATCATCGAGACTCCAACTTCATTGTTGCAAGACATGACCTTCCACAACAAGCCTGTTTTGGCTGCAAATATTTATCAAAGATATTACAACGAGGAAACCAAGAAGGATGACATCAGACCGTATGACTTCAACAACTGGGCTGAGTCTCCTGTTGGCTTGGAACTGGCCTCCAAGATGGCTGATGACGAAATCATTGTTGAGGGATACGCCGAGTTGGCCACATACAGACCGCTAATGGCCCACTTCTACGAACCTAACGGCTCCCCATCATCAACAATGAACTTGGACGGTGTTGGTGGTGGCTGTACCTTGGTCAAGGCCGAGGTTCACAGAGACGGTGCCATGTTCCCAACCTTCCCATTTTACCACTTGATCGAAACTGAAGGCTTTGCCAAAATGGCCAAGAGATTGGGTTATGAAGTTGTGGGTCTACCTAACTACCTAGTTTATCATTACAATGAATAAATCTATATATATAAAATAGTACTGTTTTTTGTACGTTTTTTATAAAAGAAGTAATTCTAATGACTTTTTTTTTTTTCATTTTATTATTATGATTAACAATAAATATATCTGTATACCAATATCTAAATGTTTTTATGGTAATCTATATCATTCACATTTTCCAATTGAACCTCACTAGCAATTGGCTTATGTTTAACACTGGATGCATATTCGTTTGCAGCAGTGATGTTCAAATCCAAAAAATCAACAACCAACTGTCCAAACAATGTGTTTTCGTTGTTACCACCCACTTTCCTATAGGCATACTCACTCAATGATTTACTGTTGGCATACATGTAAGTGTTGACATCAATAGCTGTATGTCCATGAGTAGTGAACCCTATTCTTGCTCTGGAAGATACCATATCGTTTAAGTAATCTTGTAACTTTCCTGCATTTCTGTTTTTATAAAGGGCCTTCACGTTTTGATAGTCTGCTTTTGCATAATCCTGGATTCCCAAATAGCCTTCAAAAATTTCCTTCTCAACGTATTCTGCATCAATTTCATTTCTTTCCAGAATTTCCTTCACTATGTATTGCCCAGAGTGCTTGACTTTGCTCAAGACTTCAGGGTACCAAACATAATCTGGGTAATCAGAACTGACTTGTCTGGAAATGGTCATTCCTCCAGTTTCATGATCTGAAGTACTGAAAAGAATGAAGTCCTCATCGGGATGGGCATCGGCAAACTCCTTCACGTACTCAAAGGCCTCATCAAAGGCCATTACCTCTCTAGGAATACAAGCAGCATCGTTGTTGTGACCACAGTGATCAATTCTACTACCTTCTAACAACATAAAAAGGCCCTTTTCATTTTTGTTGGAAGAATGCAACAGGTCCAATGCCAAAGCAGCTTCTTGCTTCAATGTAGGTCCTTCATTATCCATGTGGTCCTTATCTACTTGGAAAGGCACGTCCCCCATTTCAAACAAAGACATGAATGGTAAAAGATCATGTTTGGTGTTGTTCGATCGTGTGTAATACTTGAAAAACTCATTGTAGTCATTGGCCACTGTCCAGTTGCTGTGAAGTTGCTCAACTAAGTCCAAGCCATCCTTTCTTCCTGCCTTAACAAAGTGTTGCAACCCACCCCCAATCATCAAATCAACCATCCCACTGTTGACCTGTTGCTCTGCAATTTGATCCTCTTGTGATCTGTGATCAACATGTGCTGAGAAGGAAGCTGGTGTGGCATCTGTGATTCTTGTGGTAACCACTAGTCCTGTTAAGTATCCCGCAAGTTTCGCAGCCTCCATGATGGTCCCACATGGGTTTGAGAATGGATCAACACCAATGGCTCCGTTGTAGGTTTTCAGCAAGCATGAAAAGGCAGTGGCCCCAGCAGCGGAGTCAGTCACCAAGGAAGAGTTGGATCTGGTTCTGGAGGTACCAATGAGATGTGAATCCAAATTCAATAATGTTCCATAATCTCCATTGGTTATGTACTGCTTATAGTTTCTGGCTAGGGTTAGATAATTTGGACCTGTCCCATCACTCACAAAAAAGATAAAATTTTTCTTTCTAGGCAAAGCAATACTCTTTGGTTGTATAATCAAAAGTTTGATGATGGAAAAGATAATTACCAAACTACACACTAAAAAGAATAGGCTTTTCTGGATGTTTGATTTGGAAAATGATCTTCTATGTGTGTTTTCTTTAAACTTCTTGACTAGAGGAATCCTTTCAGATATATCCGTCATACTAGATGATTCTTATGAGATGTTATTAATATATGCTTTTTATTGGCCTTGGTTAAATAGTGACACCCTTAAAAGAACTTTACAACGGCTAATGAAGGATTATAATTTAATAGATAACTAGAAGTCAGCAGTCAGGAAAAAACAAAGCAACTTGTATGGAGAACGTGGGTACAAATATATGATCTGAAAAAAAAAAAACAAAATCATTACAGTGTTGCGTGCTTATTTCTTGAATAACGGAAATAACACAGATATGCTTTCATTGAAGATTTTATTGCCTAAAAAACTTCATCTCATTTGTATATAGGTGGTCGGAACTCACTGTTCTTTATCAGTCTCATAACCAGCCAGTTTATGCAGGTGTCTATACCCTCTCCTGATGTTGCTGATATCGGTAGTATTCTCGAGTCAAAGTCATGGTCCATCTTTGCCAATGCCTTGTTGAATGCCATTTTCAAATCCACTATGTCCAATACATCAGCCTTGTCCTGCTTGTTCGCCAGTATCAGTATCGGTATGTTTTTGTCGTGTGCATTAAGTATCACCAACAATTTTTCCTCAAAAACTTTTACACATGATTCCATTCGTCTATCAAAGTTCTCCTTTTCAATGTCATCAAAGGAGGAGTCCATTATGTATACAATGGCATGACACTTGTCAAAGTACTTTGCCCACAGTCGACGAAGACGCGTTTGTCCAGAAAGATCCCACACTCTCAGGACCATGTCAGTCTTGGTTGGCCTGTTGAAGTCAGACTCTGTTTGCTGTGTGAGCCTTCCGTTTTTTATGGGTATGTTGGCAACGTTCTGCCCCATCGTTGGCATTATCTTGTTGAAGTCCTTGTGATTCATCCCTGATTTCTTTTTTAACTGTTCAAGAAAGGTTGTCTTTCCTGAATTTTCTATCCCTAAAATCAACACAGAGTACTCTGGTTTCTCGTTGATCTTGTGGTAGATTGACTGCACCAGATGAAACATTGTGTACCCAAAATTAGCCGATTGAAGGTGATGCAGATAAATATTCAATGATGTGCTATTCGGTTGTTTCTCATGATATCTGTATAGATCAAACAACTGAAAATAATTTATAATATAAAAAACTAGTAAAATATAAGATTGATATATAAGATGCAATATTTTTAGCTTTTTTTTTTTTCTCTTCCCGATGTTTAACAAAAATATTCTTAGGCAGACAAAAGCACGTGCATCAGAGTTACTGAAGCCATTTCCTCTTCCATTAATAGGTGAAGAACCTATACTTGACAAATTTCCTTAATTATATATTGTTCTTCAATTCATTCATCTTTAGAGGTTTCAGATATTCTTTCTTCTTCGTCTCCACTCTCATTTTCATCTTTATCGTTCTGATGGCTCACTTCTATGTCTGCAGATAATCCAGCAGGTGTTGGATTGCTATACTGCTCTCTCTTTTTCATTAACCAGTATGACTCATTCCATGTTTTTTCACATATCTTCATGAACTTTTCTCTATTGAGGTCGTTTATTTCTGTTTGCAACTTCCCATAAGTTTCTTCAGGCTTTGTGGTGAACTCAAACTTGAAGCTGTCATTGTTGATCGAGATGACTCCTTTGAACTCAAACTTGTCCGCACCTGATTCGCTTTCTTGTGTTTGTGCCATTTGCTGATAAGCCTGCTGTCTTTGTGCATATTCGGAAAATTGGTATGGATTTTGATTGTTTAGCGGTGTTATGTACGCAGGATATCCAGTCATCATTGGCTCTCCTGGAGAACCATGTGCACTGTTTTGGTTTATGTAGTTCATTTGCTGTTGAAGCAGCAACTGTTGATGCATCATCATGTATTCATTCTGGTAATATGCTGGGTAGTTGTAATATGTCCCCACTGAGTATGGTGCCTGTTGATATTGAGGTGTTTGATTGTATCCAACATATTTTATCGATACACTTGGTTTTGCTTCTGTAACGGTCTGTATGGTGTTCTTATCCACTCTGACTTTCTTGGTGAAGTATTCAGGTTGATTGTTCAAGTCCAAGGCTGCTGGTTGCCTATCTCTTTTCAACGATGTTTTCAATTCTGGTTTGCTTTCATTTGCTTTGTTTGAAGTCGCATCTTTCTTCTCCTCATTTTTTTCAGATGAACTTTCGACATTCTCCATTTCTTCACTAGTCGCAGTGATGTTTGCTCTTGTTTTTATCTGTAAAGTTTGTTGCTGTACAACTTTTTCAACTTGCTTTTGAGTTTCTTCATCTAGTCTTTCTCTAGGCAATCCAGGTGTTACGCATTTTAGTCCTAGCTCTATGTAGCCATCTTGCTTGTCATCTGGAACAATCAACGTTTGCACCTGATTTTTAACACTTGCTTGTTGCTCATTGCTGTCCATCTTTATTTATTTTCAACTTGGTTGGCTTTTTTTGCTTATTCTTTTAGTAATTATACAAATAGTATCAAATATTTTAAAAATGTTTTTAATTAATAGAAAACAAGACAAAAAAAAAAAACATGAAACGGGGTTAACTAATGAGCAGTTTTATTGTTGTTCATCATTTGCTGTCTTCTTTAATAAAAGGAAAACAAAAAAACCAACAAAAAACCAAAAAAAAAAAAACAGCATATATACTTACCTGTTTGGGATATTTTCATATCACTACAACGTTTTCCTAGTGATTAGGAATTACCATCCTTTTGTTTGTTTTATTTGGTTATTTTTTAGAAGAAATATAGACTAATTTTCACTTGTATTCACAAATGGTGGTATATGATTATATATTAACCTCTTTATTCAATGTGTTCAGTGTCAGCTTGCTTTTGCTTTAGGTCTCCATCAGTTAAAGCAGCAATACCAGAAACAGCACCCAAGTTTTCAATACCATCACCGAAGCATTCAGCAACTTCCTCCAAGGTTCTTCCGGAAGTTTCAATAAAGGTGAAGCATACTGCAAATTCTACTGCCAAAATACAAACAAAGACTAAATAGTATTTCCAATGAATGGCATCCATGGCAATTGGATTGACAAAACCATTGTAAATCATGACAATGACTTGAACAAAAGTCCATAGAGATAAACCCTTTGCTCTGATCTTGAATGGTAAAATTTCAGTGACATATAAGACTGGTAGACCATTCAATGCTAGATTGTAGAAAAAGTAGAAAATGAAAATGAATGCCAAGACACCTTGTCCCAGTTTATGGTTCTTGAAGTCACCCTTTTGAGCAGTGGCAGATAATGCAGTCCAGATGATGAAGGAGGCTAACATACCACCGACACCTAACTTGATTACCAATGTTCTCTTTCTTAAGTATGGAATGATCCAAAATGATTGGATCAAACAAATACCATAGTTGAAAATCATCAATCCTGCATTAATAATTAATTGCTCAGAAACTTTCTTGTAACCAATGGAATCTAGAACCTTGGCCAAGTAGTATGAGACTAAACCGTTACCAGAAAATTGCATAAAAACACCAATCCACAATACAATCCACATTCTTTTTCTGTTGGCATTTGTTGCAAATAATTCTTTGAAACTTGCTTCTTTTTGAATTATGGCTTCTTGCTCCAAAGCTAGTTGAATTTCAGTCAATTCGTAATCTATCAACTCTTCACCCTCAGGGCATCCACCTGTGTGGTATTCAACTAATGTGTCCCTAGCCTCTTGAACTCTTCCTTGAGATACTAACCATCTAGGTGACTCAGGAACAAAAAAAGGCACAAAAATGACTTGTAGAATGGAGAAGATACATTGTAAAATAGTTGGTATTCTCCAGTTGATATCTTTATGAGTAACGTTTTTTAAGCCAAAAGTAATCCAGGCTGCTACAATGGCACCCAAGTACCAATTAGAGTTGTACATTACACCTAAAACTTGACGGAATGAAGGGTAAGAAATTTCACTTAATAATGAAATGGCAGCCAAACTGGTAACTGTACCACCCATACCCATGACAATTCTTGCAGCCAATAACATTCCAAAGACGTCTTTCTTTTTGTAGGAAGAATCGTAGTTGTACTTCCAAACACCAGCTAAACTTTGAATAACAACACCAACAATGATAACAAAATTACTCCAGATGATAGATTTCTTTCTTCCAAACTTGTCACAACAGTAAGAGGCTAGAGAAGCTGACTTGATAACAGGTAACAACATAATAAGATTACCAAAAACCATACCGTTACTCAAGGCACCTAAAGTTGAACCGGTAACATTTCCAATGGCATTGTTAAAACCAGGCTCTGAATATAACCCATTGAAGATGGACCCATCGTAACCAGATAAACATGAGGCCCAGGAAATGATCCACACAGAGAAGACCAATTTTCTGAAATGCTTCAATTGGTACCATCTTTTACCATCAAAGGTTGGCAAAACAGACTCAACAGTAATTCTTTGTTCGCCCTTATCGGATAGCTTGAAGTTTTCATTCAGTTTTTCTGTGACATACTTGTTTTCTTCATCCCCCGAAGAAGAAGTGCCCAAAATTTCATTCGTATTCATTTTTGATATGTGTTTTGTCAATATGCTGGTATATATGTTTCTTAAGTAAGAAAAAATACTTTTTATATTTTTGCTCTTGTTTGGATTTTATTGCACTTTCTTTAAAATGTTTAACCATTTTCAAAACCATATCCAGCGACTGTTAAAATCATCCAATTATGTCATGCTTATATATAGCATGAGAATTAGACATATCATATTTAATTAATAGATTTTTATTTAGTTTGTGAACAGCATTAGTGTTCTAAAGTTAGTTTTTTTTTTATTTATCTTTTCCTCAAATCCACTTCAGAAGGATTTACAATACGATGTCTTTAGAGAAGCAGCATGGAGTACAAAATACAGAAAGTTGATCATCCTTTTTGGAATTTGAGTGTGGGGAAAAGAATTCTGCTAACAGTTTTTGGTAACAACTTTACGACAATGGAATCTTCATTGACATAATTTTTCATGCCATCCTAAACGTGTAAGCAAATATTCTCGCGAAGGAATTGATGAGTAAATATTAAGGAAGGACAAAAGAGGCTTCAAAGTGAAGTTACTTTCAACATTTTGCATTTTTACTCCAGATTTGTGAAAAAGTTTATAAGTGCACAAAACCAAGTGTTCAAGCATATCCTTTTTTGAGTCGAAGGTATGAGTCATCGAAGGACACGAAGATACTTTGAGTCTCATTACCAGCTGATAATGAGTAAACTGTGGATTTTGTTATCTTTTTTTATTTTAGAATATTCATTTAAGTTAAATTTCAAAACAATAAAAAAAGTCAACATTCATTCATCAATTTTTCATAAATAATAAATTCATCTTTAAAAGAGGATAATACATTAAGCTCAAAGCTTAATATTTTGAATTACCATAGATATGTTTTTTTCTTTATTAATATTTCTATTTTCAAAGAGAGAGCTTCTAGTTAATTTCTTAAACTGATATAGATACAAAATATGCAGAGTATATCTTTAAGATCGTTTTGTTCCTTTTTTTATTTTTTGGTGCCCTGAGTTTTGATAAATGGCCGCAATTCGGACAAATGGAAAAAAGATATATACATTTTATCTTGCGAAAGAACTGCACACGTGAATATCAAAAAAAAAAATATAAAAATAATAATCATAGTGTTTAAACAGTTATCCAACACTCATCATACATTGGACTTATTGTATAAGAATCTTTCATTCTCATTTTGTTGATATCATTTAACCACAAGTACTCGTTTCTACTGTCATTTTTGTCAAACAACTTCTTTCCATATCCCATTAACACATCAGATGGAGTGTTAACTATATCTTTACACCATTTTTCACTAATCTTATAATTGATTAAATCTCTGTTTCCAAAGATACTGGCGACTGTTGCCTTGATTTCAGTAACTGCCAAATGCATTCCTAAGCACATTCTGTTTCCTTGTCCAAATGTCATCATGTTTCTTTCAAAGATCCTCATTCTATTTTCATAACTTTCTTTATCTTCATCGTTACTCTTGAGCCATCTTCCAGGTTCAAATTGATTTATATTATCTCCAAACACATCTTCATTTCTGTGTAGGCTAAATGGCTGTGTTGAAACAACGGTTCCTTCTTTTATTGAATAACCTCCAACTTTCAAAGTTTTTCCCGGTGGAACAAATCTTCTTTCGCTGCCTGGTATAGCGGCATGTAGTCTAAAGTTTTCCTTGATGATAGCATTCATTATTGGTAAATCAGTATCAAGTTTGTTGTAATCAACAACTACGTTATTATCTTTGCTAGTAAATGTATTGGTGATTTCTTCATGTAGCTTCTTTTTCCACCTCTCATTGCAAGGCCTTGACAGCTCCCATAACAAGTATGTCAGTGTTGTTTGGGTTGTGTCTGCACCCGCCAATGTATGATCTGCTATTTCGCTTCCTATCTTGGCCAAGTCTCTATCATACCTATCAAATAATAAAGACATTGTATGATCGGCTTTCTTCAGGTCCTCAGGTGTGTATTTATTTGCGACTTGCTGTAATTTTTGCCATATCCAGGATCTTCCTGCTTTCATGGTAACATTCTTTCCTGAGATATATGCCACATAATCATACAGTTGAGGAACCATACATACCCAAAACCAAAGCGAGGAAGAATCTCTAAACGAGTCAAATATTTCGTTTCTAAATGTCAAATCCTTTCCTTTAAAATCCAGTTGCTTTAGAAATGTGGATGATGAAACAAATCCAAATTCAAAACCAGTAACAACATCCATTGCCAGTGCCCCAAATAGAGCATATACATCAATATCCTGTCCTCTGTTCAAAACCAAAAAGTCTACACAGTCTTGAATTTTTTCGGTTAAAAATTCACTATGGTTCAATACATATGTTTTTGAATAGATTTTCTGTAAACCTTTCTTTTTCTTGATGTGCTCCTTAGTAGCCCCTGTTGAAAATAAGTTTCTGTTTGAAAAGTTTCCAAATTGAGAGTAAAATCCTTTTACTGTTTTGTTTCCTTTAATAAATTCTTTAGGATAATTGTCATGAAGATAGATCTTTTTGACAATACCAATATCTATAATTGAGACTTCATTTGGACTTATTTGAACTATAGGTCCGTATCTTTTGTGAAGAAGATGAATATGTACCATTCCTTGTTCCTTTCTCATTTTGTTGTAAATGAAGAACTTGCTAAACTTGTAATGATATGGACCAGGAAGTCTTTGTAAGTTCAGACTATTAAAAAAAAGAGGATGTAACAAATAGCTGTAAAGAATCAACAGTAATATAAATGTTAAAATAGCAACAATCATTTTGTTATTATTTTCAAGGAATTAATAAATCAATTGACAATATGAAAAAAGGTTATGGAACACTCTTGGTTTAACCTATTTTGTTCATTAAACATCATATTATGGATTCTGTTAGTTCTCTATATAAATCAATTAGTATGATCTTAAGTCTTAGTTTGTTGCTAAACCAAAATATAAACAGATATGAAAACTTCTAGAATATCACGGTTAATGCTGCCGATAAGGCTATCTGATCATTTCAAAAAACAAAACAAAAAAAAAAAATATAAATATCTCGCTTATTTTGTTGATTGAAATTATTCATATACTGTTTGAGAGAGCCTTCATCAAAACGATGCGAGTACTAAAAACTATCAATGGAGAATAAATACATTGAATATAGTAAATTAGTGCACATCTGACCTACCAAATCACGTTTCCTGCTATTTAAATTGGGTTTTAATTTCAAGATTAATTTTATGCTTTATTGACGATACGATATGACACGTGACTATCTAACCACTCTTTCATTGAAAGCAAAAGATTGAAAAAGAAAAATAACGAAAAAGTTCTGGTGGTTATAAAATTTAAGAATGATAATTTGAAAATCAAAACTCGAAAGATAAATCTTACAAACCCACTAAAAATATGTTTATCAAGTTCTTTCTTCCGAAAGCTAATCATTTTGCCTACATTACTAAACTGCACAACAGGAAATACTCAACCGATCTCCCTGTTAATAATGTCAAAAACATTAAACTGTACAAACTAATGATGAGATATAAATTCATCCAAAAAATGTACGCTAATCCCAAATACAATCACTACTTCTATCATCTCTTTAACTCAAGTACAAAGTCTGTGATTGTATCATTTATGATCTTACACGAGCTAACGGCAACGATTCCTTTCATAGGATTGTGGTATTTTTTGTATCAAAAGTGTAACTTTTTGAAAGAAGAATCTCTAAATTTGGAAAATGATGCAATTGATCTAACAGATGAATCACTTGAAGGAAAACTGAACACAAAAATCAATGAATACATTAAAATGTCAGAAACGTCTGTAAAGAGATTTATTGGGAAGTTTGTAGATACTGAAGATTTAAGTGCGGATCAAATCAAGTTCCTAACCCTCACAGGTGTCGTGTCTTATGTTTCAGTGAAGGCTATAGCACCATTTAGAATTGTGTTATCTGTTATGATGACACCAAAGCTAGCAAATATATTTCAAAGAGGGTTCAACAAGTTATTCTTATCGAAGTGAAGTGAATGTAGCATAGGCTGATTATAAGTTCTTATATAGTGTTTAATCAATTTTTTCTCCCTGTAAAGAACGGATTTAATTTTTCGTCATTTTGTTTTTTTTTCACTCTGTTTAGAGCGTACCGAATTAATACCTCTTGAACTACATTGAAATATTAAGCCATATTCAAACTTAACAGTTTTGTAAGCAAAACCACAAAAAATACACTACTTCTACGCACAATCATAACAAAAGAAATAGAGATTAATAGTATATAGCTATTTTCAGTGAATATAGTATAGCTATACATAATATATCGCCTTATTGATCAAGTCTAAGCTACTTCAATGATGAATTCGATTGACGACATGAACTCCAAAAAGCCTCCCCTTGATATTTTCTCCATAGAACCTTATAAAACTAGAAAAGATAACTCTAGGGTATCTGTCTTGGATGAATATGAAATATTAGGATACATTGCTGCTGGTACATATGGGAAAGTTTATAAAGCTAAAAGGATTAACAATCAAGATACGAAATTAAATGAAGAATTAAAACCATTTAATCAAATTACTTTCCAACCTGAACCTAAGGAACATGTTGTAACCAAAAATTCTGAGATACTGAATGACGAGGAAAATGATAAATTGCAGTCCAGTAAACAATTTAATAGTTCAGTTGAATCTTCACGCAGCCATTCTTTAAAGTCAGCCAACGGCAACGTTCAAAAAGAAAAAGATATTGAGCGTGATATAACTCTTAAATCAAGGAAACCAAAAAAACTTCTCATAACTAAAGAATTAGAAAATAAGCTTCTTATGAGTGATTCTTCCATGGATCTTGAAAATGATAAAAGCCACAAAACTATAAGTCAACTTCTAAGCTCCAAAAGAGATGAAATTGACTTTTTCACTAAAAATCATACTAATGATGAGCACACACATGAACTTACTATAGACCAGGAAATCCAAGAAATTCAAAATAAAATTCTACTTGAACAATCAAAGCTAAATGCGCAAAGGGAAGCAAAAATAAAAGCAAACAGTAACTTACCACCTCAATTTTTTGCTATCAAGAAATTCAAGACTGAAAGAGAAGGATTTGAAGCTGTTTCATACATTGGTATATCGCAGTCAGCATGCAGAGAAATGGCCATTTCTAGAGAATTAGATAACAAGCATCTTACCAAGCTGGTTGGAATATTTTTGGAGAAGAAGTCAATTTACATGGTTTCGGAGTTTGCTGAATACGATCTTCTTCAAATCATCCATGCTCATTCTCATCCGCATAAAAAGTACATTGAGCCTAAAATGTTAAAATCTATAATGTGGCAAGTTTTGGATGGGCTGTCTTATTTGCATCAAAATTGGATTATGCATAGAGATTTAAAGCCCGCCAATATCATGGTTAGTTATGATGGTTGTGTGAAAATTGGTGATCTTGGTTTAGCCAGGAAATTTAACAACCTGATTCAGTCTTTGTATACAGGAGACAAGGTAGTTGTAACAATATGGTACAGAGCTCCTGAATTGTTACTGGGCGTAAGACACTATACACCAGCCATTGATTTATGGGCTGTTGGTTGCATTTTTGCGGAACTGATCTCACTGAGACCTATTTTCAAAGGTGAAGAAGCCAAAATGGATAATAAAAAATCGGTTCCTTTCCAAACAAGTCAGTTGAAGAAGATCTTGGAAATCTTGGGTACTCCATCGCCTAAAAATTGGACAAGCTTACAGGAATACCCAGAGTACTACAATTTTGCTAGATTCCCAAAATATGAGGACAATCTTCAAAATTGGTACACAGCGGTACAAGGTAAGGATTCAACTGCATTGGATTTATTAAGAAAGTTACTGACTTATGATCCTGTAAGAAGAATAGATGCAGAGGATGCACTAAACACTGAATATTTTAATGTTGAACCATTACCCAGCTTGAATATATTTGAAGGCTTAAATTACAAGTATCCACCTAGAAAAATTCATGTAAATGATAATGACATTCTAGGATTAATTAAAGAAAAGAAGGAATTGGCCAACCAGCAAGTTGCTAAATTAAAATCTGATATACTCAACCAAGCTGAGATTCTTAGAAAAGGCGATGAAAAGCTTAACAACAGTCAACAAGATGTAAATTCTAGCATGATACAACAGCAAGTTTCTAATATGAACTATCCTGCACAAATAAAAACCAATCTGAATCTCTTAACTGACGAGCAAAAAAGACTGTATCTAAAAGCTGAAAATGATTTAATCAAAGCTGCAGAGAAAAAACTTATCGCTAAAGGTGAATCACAGGAAACCATTCAACATCACCTAAAACTAATAAGATTAAGAGTTGCAGAAGAAACAAGAAAAAAAATCTTGAATCAACAAGGTACACATAGCAATATCAATGTTGATACAATCAATGGTGTTACCATTGATCCTAACCAACCAGTTTCTGAGCAATTCAAAAAGCTTTCTAGTATACTAAGAGCCTCTTTATACAGACTTTTGTCCATGTTCAATATACCATACAGTGCTACTGATACAAATCCTGAATTAATGAAAAAAATGGAAAAATTACAACCATTAAAATCCCAGTTTAATGAAAGTCAAATGAAAGAGCTAAGCATTATCAAATTATGCTATCAAAAAGAAAGATTGTTAAAACAACAGATTCAATACTCAATTAATCAACAGAATAATAACAACGGTATGGAACCAGCAAATAAAAAGGCAAAAATGTGATTTTTGATTGATTCCTATATAGACTATTGAAAGAAATATATACGTAGCATAACAAAGACAATTATTTCTTGTTCTTTCTATGTCTTCTCTTTTGAGAGATTATTCTTTTAGTTTCTTCATCTAAGCCACTCTTAGAGTTGTTGGTTGTTTCAGCTTCCTCCATTTTCTTGGCTTCTTCCAACTTTTGTCTCTTTTGGATGGCATCTCTAGCCTTTTCAACACCTTCTTGTCTCTTTTTTACAACGTTAGCATTTTCTATAGCAAATTCAACAACCAGTCTTCTTCCTTCGAACTTGTCTAAAACAACAGAACTGGCTTCTTCTTTGGTCAAAGAGTCTAAAATCTCATCTTTGGTGACTTCATGTGCATTCAACCATCTTAAGCCCATCAGAGCGGATTTATGATCTTTATATTCAATGAAACCGTAACCTCTACTTCTACCTACAGATGAACCTTTAACTTCCATAATAATCTTGGCTTGCTTAACCAACCCAGTCTTTTTGGTCTTTTTAGCTTCTCTTTCCTTAACTTGTTCAATCTCTTCGGGAGTCAGTCCCCTGTATTGATATTTCGTGGATCTGTCATATTCTTCTTTACTTAATGGATGTCTCTTATCATCCTTGACTTCAGTAGCAAACTGAACAACAGCCTTTCTGGCCAATTGCTTAAGAGCCTTTTCAGTCATGGATCTAGGTATGTTTCTCACGGCTAATCTGGTCATGGACAAATGTAAAGAAGGATTTGTCTTCAATTGTTCCACTCTCAAATTATATGATTTCTCTCTGATGTCAAGATCTTGAGGAGTTAGAACAGAAGCTAGTTTGGATTTTTCAGTGATTCTACCTTCATTCAATAAGAACAAGTTTCTTCTGTCCTTATCACCTGGAAGCTTGCCCAAAAATTCTTGTCTCTTCAAGGCACTTTTTTCGGAAGCCTTATGAGCAGATTCCCTGTCCAAGGTTGCCGTAATAGACAAAACTCTACCTTGATAAACATATTCCGGTCTCACATCATCACTAATCAATAAGGAGGTTGAGTTTGATTCAGGTGCATTTTTCAAGCAAGCATCATAAGCCTCCTTGTTAACAAAAGATACAAATGCAGTACCCTTAGGCATACCAGTCTCCTTATCAGTAACCGGTAGAGCGTATTTGACTGCACCAAATTTACTGAAATGCTCCTCTAATAGTTCTTGAGATGCATCATAAGGAACATTTCTAACAAAGACAGAAAAGTTTTCCATTCTATTCTTTGGCTTTCTTTCCTTGAATTCTTGGAAATTCAGCTTCTCTTCATCATCTTCTTCCTTTGAATCATCTTTTATGTCCTTTTCTTCATCTTCATCATCTTCACGAGATCTCTTTCTATTTTCAACAACTGGGTTTTTACTCTGCCAATGTGTTTTATCAACAGCAAAGTCAACAGTAACATTTCTTCCATCAATTTTTAGATCCTTGGCATTTTCAATTGCATTCTTACAAGAAGCCATTCTCTTCATAACAACAAATCCAAATCCAGACATCTTTCCGTTTTTACCTCTTGGAATGTACGCATTGTCAACAGTACCAAATCTTTGGAAGTATTTCCCGAGATCCTTACCATCTCTGATGCTCCAAGGAAGATTACGAACAATAAGCTTAGGCTTACCCTTAAAGCCAGAATCTTCATCATTGTTATTTTCTACTTTAATTTCGGTTGGCTGTTCTACAGCTTCCGACTTGGGCTTTCTATCTCTTTTTTTAGCTAAATCAACTCTTATGATTTGGTTCTTCAACTTCATCTTTCTGGACTTTTCTAAAGCAACTTTACAATCTTCATCTTCAGCAAAATTAACAAAACCAAATCCTTTGCTTTCTTGTTTATCATCCTTGACTATAACAGCGTGTCTAATTGGGGCAATTTGAGAGAACCAGTTAGAGAATTCTTCATCAGTGACAGAAAATGGAATACCTCTGACAAATAAGGTTTTTGGATCTATGTCCGACATTATGGTGTTTGATATAAGTAACAATTGAGTATGGAGCCTACTATGTCTCTTTTTATTTTGGCTTGATGATATCAATTTAGAGGGTATTGAATACAATCAAGATTATAAAAAGATAATCAAATATGTACTAAAGCTGTAATTTTTTTTTTTTT
>JAJLRX010000274.1:0-43113 GCA_030567275.1 Hanseniaspora lachancei | reverse complement strand
TCAGAACTTTTAACATTTCTGGTCATTTGTGGCAATGCAACTCTTATGTTGTCCAAATCTTTGTTCATATTGATACAGCAGCCTAATCTACTTGTTTCTGTTAAACCATAGGCAAGATCCAACATATCATCCTCATCATCTGTAGGCTCAGGAATCTTATCGTAATATTCTGGATCAACAATGACATGACAGGTGGAGCAAGCACATGAACCACCACAGGCACCTTCCATGTCCAAGTTGTTTGCTTGGGCAATATCCAAAATAGAATCGCCTTCGCTGACTTCATATTTCTTCTGAGATCCGTCTTTTAATACAAAAGTTATATGAAGTTCTTCACCCTTTTTAGGAGGGTGGATATGGCCATGCTTAGCTACAATTGATGAATTAAATGCCCTTCTGAAGTGAATAGCGTTCTTTGGTGCAAACGTTGTTGGAGCTTTCAAAAGATGACTTGGCTTTGCTAAGGCTCTGAACATGTTGTTTGGTATATGATAATGAGTCTATTTTCAGCCAGCAAAAATAAAGCAGCAGTTAATGAACTATATGATTGGTCTTTAGGGTAATTCATTATAGATATAACAATGAGAGCTTAATGAGATTTTTCTTTTTTTTACTTTTTGACCTCAGTCGTGAAAAGTTTCATTTTTTTTTTTCTGAATATGTAAAAAGAGCAAAAAAAAGAAAAAAAAAATGGAGTTAATGGAATTAAGATAAATTGTAACTAACTAGCTCCGATAAACAAAGTATCCTTTGGATTTTGAGTTAAACATCATAACAATCATGAGCTATCAAACTATTATTTGCCTTACAGATTAAATTTAGTTACAGCTTTTTAACTTTCTTTTTTTTTTCAATAGTGTTTAAAATTGTTATATATATACTTACGTAACTCCTTCGGCCAGGCTAAAACATTCTGTCATTACCACTGTTCATTTCATTTTGCTCAGTGAATTTGTCAAACTCACTTAGTGTCTTTGCTCTCATTAGACCAGCAGTCCAGAAGGAGGAATATGACCATGATAGATCAGTGGCCCCTCTCATGATACCGGTGTAACGATCAAATTGCTCACTCATGGAACCATACTTTTGATTCAAATGCATTCTGACTTGCAAAATGTACAAGTCAGCAAATCTGGAAAGAGCCTTTAATGTCATTTCCCATAGATCAGATCCATATGGGATGGTTACTTTGATATCTTCCTTGAATGGGATCTTTAAGTTTGATAATTCAAAAATGGAGTTCCAGAAATTTTCGGCTTCCACGGAAGAAGCTAGTAGTATTTCTAAGTCCCTCTTTGACAACAAATAATCCATAATGGTGTTGTAAACTAGCAAACATGAGTTAGATACCGCCAAGAACCATGGGTGTCCTTCTGAGGTACCATTACCATTGTAGATATCTTCAGGATATCTGCCCATGCAACATCCAATGGATAGCTGACTTCTCTTGAACTCGTCATTAATTGGATAAATATCAACAAAGGTTTTACCTAAATGATACAAGTTGTTCAAAATCTTCAAATCTTTTGAGGAATATGGAATCTCAGCATCATGCAAGTCATGTTCAAAGATGTAATCATGAGTCAAGTTTGAACCAATAATTGTGGCAATGTCTAACCCACATCTGTAGTCTTGAGACATTGGATTTTCAACGTAGTAGCACTTGTCAGGTTGATCAAATCCAGCTTCGTTTTTCATGAAGTTTAAGATATCATCATAAGTTTTGTGTAAAGTGCTGATAAACTGATCATCGATGTCCAATTTTTCATACAAGGCTTGGTCCTTCAAATACAAAGACAAAATTTCTTCACCTAACTTTATTGCCTTCAATTGACACAAGGAAGTAAAGAAGTGGTATCCTTTAACTTCCTCCCATAAATCAAAATTCTCTTCTTTCCAGTTGTTGATAACAAACTTCAAGTCAAATATGATAAACTTGTTAATGAAATCTGCTTCATTATCAAAAAAGATGTCATACTTTAATAAGTTGTGACGTTTGACCTCTTGAATAAGCTTGGATATTCTAATATCATACTTTTTTAACAACTGCAAAAAATGCAAAGCGGCCATGGCTCTGATGGCAGGACCATCATTTTGTGGTCTGCCCCAAGGATCATCATATCTTGTTTCATCAAGATTCCATTTTGGCTCACCAAGGCCCTTCAAGTCACCATCTGGCTTGTCACAACTGGAGCCAGACAAATTTGGGATTTGCATCAAAGTGTGGTTGTGATGGAAGTTTTTCAAGCAAAACGTTATCAATTTCAAAGACTTAAATGAAACATGACTTAAAAGAGATTCTTGCTGAATTTCACAAAAGATGAAATCTAGTTGTACCTTTAAAAAGTTCAAAATGGTTTTCATAAGGATACCGGAATCTCTAACCCAATCGTAGAAGTAGTTGGGATTTTCAGTGGAAGGGGAGGCAAGAATGGACCCCTCTTTAATGAAAGAGTAGTTCAACTTCAAGATGTTAAAGTTGTTGTCAATAACGTTTGAGAAAATCTTTGACTCGCATACTTCCAACTCTCCAGTGATCCAATCATCGATGTCGTAGTTAAAGTCAAGTAATTCCTTTGTCAATGTTTCAATTTTTTTGAATTGTAAATTCTCAGACAAGTATCTTCTTAAGGCATGTTCCTTTGTCCATCCTCTCTGAAGCTGTTGGAGATTCAAAGAAGTGTTAGGTGGAGGTGGAGAAGCAGTACCATCGATTGTTAGAAAGTCATTGAATAGCTCGGTTAATTCAATGTTTATGGTATCATTAGCAGGCTCACAGCAAGGAGTTAATTCTTTTTCAGCAGTCATCTTGATATTTTTATGTATTAGTAGTTCTTTATTAATGTCAAGGATTTTATTAGTTATTCAAGACTACACTATATTTAAATCTTGGTTAATAGCAAATTTAAATCTCACTTTGATTTATGTTTTTATCTTTTATAACAGATAATGTTAGATAGGACAAAAAATAATATTTGAAGATAATATATGGGTTAAACTATACTTATCAGAAAAAAATAAAAATACTTCAATTAACAATGGTGCTTGGTCGGGTTAGCTATCTACACATAAACAGCAATCAAACTCAAATGATGATAGATAACACTAATGACAAAAAAAGGAAACAGTGATTGTGCTTAAATAGTTTGTAATTATTGTGATTGACACCCTTTCAGAAAATTGAAAATCTACTTAATCAAAACAAAATAAAAAAATACTTATCAGGGGGTAACTGGCCTTTATTTTTAATTGTTAAAAAAATGAATAGATACTAAATGCATTTAATAGGCAATATTTACTGGGGTAAACCGCGGGTGTCTTAATTACTGTAAAAAAAAATTAAAATGGTGAGCACACACATGCGTAGTCCCTTTAGATAACATCTTCGCCACGCATCGATAGTCAATTTTCTGAATTTAGAGGATCTAAAAGGAACGCCTACCATTTCCTTAGAACTTGTTGTACAACACTAAAAGAATCATCAAAATTAGAACTACGATAATACAATAGCTTATGTACTTGTTGGCAATTAGTCTTCTGCTCATGCTTTTAAGTGTCACCATCGAATTATCTATGTACGTGTTGGAGTTGTACAATGTTTGTCTGCTATTTTCCAATGTCTCTCTTTGCTGCTTGAGGTTCATTAGAATGTCATTGCCCACCAAGGTGGTGTCGTTCACTATATCATTTATGTTACTCAAACGGTTTCCTGTTTCTGTCAACAACTGGCTATTTTTGTTCAAAAGACTATCAGTCATGTCATCGTCCTTATAAGGTGTGTATTCTCTTCCATCACCTAACAACTCTCTTCGTTTGTGCTCTGCCAAAAGCTCCTCGTACTCAGCATTAATCTCATTTCTCAATATATTCTTGTATTCCCGCAACAGGTTTCTTTCTTCTTGACTGTTTCCAGACTCTAGATCTAAGTTCTTTAGCAAGTTTTCTAAGTCAAACTTCAAAGACTCAATTGTTTTGAGACTCTCTTTGCTTAAGCTTTGATTTTGAGATAACAACTCACGTGTTCTCTTCAATGTTATCTGAAACTCACTATTATATGTATTCCACAAATTACTCATTTTTATAACCGATCTTGTTTTATTAAACGGTGCCTTTTATTTATTGAAGGAAAGTATATTCTTGGTGATGTATTCGTGATACACTATAATGTTATTGTCGATTATAGCTTAATTTTGATTTTTTTTTTTCTTTCTCTTTTTTTTTTTGGAACACCATCATGGAACCTTTGAAAAGTATAAAATGTTTAAGAAACTAATCAAATATATAATTAAGTCCGAAGAACCATATCATTCAAATAGAAGCATCATTTAAAAAGACATTATATTGACAGTGCACATATCAGTTTATTTATCTTTTGAATAGTTTCCATTTGTTTCCTTCTCTAGAACTTTCTCCTTGCTGCACTAAGCTGTGCTCCAAGCTTCTAACTAATGCCTTCAATGATTCATTTTCATGTTCTAATTCTAAATTTATTTCCATGACTTTTTTGTTTCTTTCCAGCACCTGCTCCAACCCTTCCTTCAAATCAGTAGGTAGATTGGCATCTGGATGATCACTCTTTGATACTCTTTTTAATTCTGCACACTTCCCTTTCCACTCATTGACTTCATCAACCAATTCCAAAATTCTTTGTCTATTTCTTATCAACTCATTGGTCATGAGTTCATGGTCGTTCTTCAAAAGATTGAATGAAGATTTAACTGTTAACAATTCATCACATTGGTTTTTATTGATTATTTTCAATCTAGATATCTCCTTATCCAAGGGATTGAAAGACTTCTTTAATCGTGAGATCTCCAAATATTCCTGTGTTATCGTATTTAAAGTTATTGGCATCAACTTTATACCTTGGGCATCGTGTACAAACTCTGTTACATTATACTTTTCTTTATTGGAGTCTACATCAGATTCCGCATCCTTTTCCAAGTAAACATTAAACAAGTCACCTTTCAAAAACTCTAATAACTCATCAAACTGCAAACTCAATATCTTTTGTTCGTTCTTAATTATCGCGGCTAATGCAAACTTCAGCAAAGCCTCTAACCCTTCCAAAAGGATGATATCAAATATTCTTATAACAAATTCATAGGGGAACCTGTAACCAAAGAAGCTCAAGAACCATTGACTTACAAACATGTTTGAATTTATTCCACACTGGCCAAGATGACCATGAACTTGAGGACTAAATTCTTGAAGAAGTTTGTCAAACTGATAAAGCTTCAACATCAACCCCGGCATGTCTTGAGTATAGAGGCTTCTCAGATCATAGTCCTGCATCAACTTGACTAATAAACTGAAAGCTTCTTCTTCTGAATCCAAGGTCAACAGCAATGGAGTGATAATAAAGCACAGCCCTTGGGTGTATCCTAAGTCTGAGTCGTAATTACTATAAGCAATGCATACATTTTTCAGCATCTTTTCTTTATCCTTTGGAATAAAGCTCGTTCTCCTAATGTCCTTTTCAATCTGTGCCTTGTGAGTGGATTCAACGGCAACATTATTTACATATAAGTTTTGTAGATTCTTTAAGTTAGATTGGGTTATGAATTTCCACAAGAACGGTCTTAAGTCAGAAGGAATACCATCTGTAAAAATCACTCTTTCTAATTTGTCAGGGTACTGTTTTATGATTCTGCTGTAATCAGTTATTAGCTCATTCCAAAATTCAAGCTTTTCCTTTTGTCCATCTTCTAAATCTTCTTTAGAAATATCCTTTTCATATACCTTTTTGAAGTCTTCTCTTAGGTCATCATCAACTTTAATTCCTGAGTCACTGACGTCTCTTTTCATGTTATTCATTTGGAATCTGTTTACAATCAAGTCAAAATCTTTGGAAACAGCTTCGCTCTTTTCTCTTATTGTATCAATCTTAATAGATAGACCCAATGGATCGCTATTTGAATTGAGTTTATTGGATGTTTTAATAATGTTCAAGTTCTTTAGAAACTTTGGATTGTTTAGTTCATCTTTGAGACTTGGTGGGACAGAATTTTTAGTGAGTGAATGACCATCTGTAGAAGTTGCAATTTTAATCAACGAATTTCTTGTTGGTGAGCCTCCTTGAGTCTTTGTCTCTGCTTCTTTGTCATATTTTTCAAATGGATTAGAGGAGATACGACGAGGTGGTAAACTAGGATGCATATAACTAGATTGACTGTCTACCACTTTAAGAAGAGCCTCTGGAACATTACTTAGACCTGTGTTTTCAGTGTTTCTTAGAGGAATAGGTGGAAAAATAGCTCTAGTTGAAGTCTCTGCATGTTTTGCAGAGTCCCCGTTAATATGCTCGTCTAATCTATCAGGAATGTGTTTTTCATTCTCTTCTGAGTTATTCTCATCCATATGACTATTGGAAACATCTAATGTTTTGTCTTCTGATTTCTGATCTAAATGTTCTTCATAGTTTTGATGTACACGATCTATTTCCATTTCTTCTTCTTTTTCTTTTTCAGGAGGGGAGTTGTCGTCAACTCCATTCTGATCATTTCCACATGTAGTTGTAATCAAATTTGTTTCATCGTTCTCTTTAGGTTCATGTATTTCTTCTTCAAGCCTTTGTTTTTGAATATCAGCAGCTTCTGTGACAGAATTAATGAAGCCTTCATCATCCGAACTATCTGAGTTAGACTCCAAATCTAAACCTTGAACAGATTCAACCTCTGAGATAATTTCTTCATGCGTACTTTCACCTTTTTCAGACATCTTTCAAAATATTCTTTATTAGTATGTATACTATGTTTATTGGTTTGCGGTTGTTTAATTCCTGACCAAACTCCAATTAGATTATCATCTTTTCATATGATTGGAAAAAAAAAAAAAAAAATAACAATTAGACCTATACATTAAAAATAGATATAGAGTTCGCGTACATTCCGGATCTATTCTATTTTTCAAACATTGCAATACTTTGTAAGAGAACTGTGTATTCAATTAAGGTGTCCTAATGTTGGCAAGAGTGCTTTAGCATTAGTACTGAGCTTTTTCCTCAAATTATTGAGTTTTAAATCATTTGAATTTATCATCAACAAAAAAGGAAATTTCTAAATAAAAAATATATACAGCCATTTAACTGATTTGTAAATAGTATGCCAAAAGTTGTCGACACTGTTCTTATAAAGCAAAATATTTTCGGAATAGATCATGACATGGTACCTTAGCTCCCATCTTGGCACATAACAAGAAGACACCAGAGAATTTTCTGTGTAGAGAATAAGTTTCTTCTGGTGGCGGGGTTAATCTTTCGCTAATCATTACACTTATATTTCCTCTTATTCTATCAGTAACAGTTTGGTTCTTGAAATCAAATAAGCCAGGTTGGGCAAATGGTTCACCCAAAACAAGAACGCTATCTACATGCGCATCAACCATTTGTTGTGATTCCAAACCCAACAAATACCCCAAAGTTTGACTATGTTCTTGGCATTTTGTTCTGTCCTTTTCTACAGCAGATGTTAGAAGCTTTCTGTAATTTGCAATGAAACTTTCAGGATATTCTCTAGTAGCTCCAAAATCAATCAACTCAATTTTGTTTGTCTTTTCATTGTACAAAAAGTTTGCCCAATTTGGATCAGTTTGCATGTATCTGTATTGGGCTATCTCTTGTAAGCAGAGTCTCATGATTTCGGTGCAAACAAAGTTCTTCCATTCTTGAGATGCAGTTTCCGCATATTTCATGATTTCTACACCATTCATTCTTTCCATGGTCAACACCATATCGGTAGTTAGCTCTTTGTAAACTTTTGGGACCTGAAAAACAGGATCATCTCTTAACAAAACTCCAAATCTATCAATACAATGGGCTTCTCTGTTATAGTCACATTCCCAACCCAGTTCAGTTCTTGCATTTTCAATAGTCTTTTCCAAAAATAATCCCTTTGGTAAAAGCGAAGAAGCAGTTAAAAACATGACCAAAGAGTTCAAATCAGAATCTATACACTCTTTAACACCTGGAAATTGAACTTTAACTGCAACTTCTTCATTATTAGGCAATGTAGCAAAGTGTACTTGTCCTATAGATGCAGAAGCAATTGGCATTTTGTCAAAACTTTTGAATTTTTCAGTATCCCAATGTTTGGTATTAAACTGATTGACCATTAACTTATCAAAGTGTTGTCTTGGTATGATGTAGCTTTCACTTTGAACTTTTTGTAGAATCTTGAACAAATCACTTGGAAGAACCTTTTCATCTTGAAAACTTAGCATTTGACCAACTTTCAAAGCAGCACCTCTCATTCTTCTAAATTTTTTTGCAATTTTAGTGATGTTCTCCTCAGTAAAAATTAAAGATTTTATTGTTGGCTTATTCCCTTCATACATTTGCTTAGCTCCTTGAAAAGCAGCAGACAATGATACATCAGCAGCTAGGCTGGTGTAATGAAATAATCTGCTGAGTTTGTTTGTTGGAATGGATTCACTTTGAAAGATTTTCTGTTTCGAAATTTAATAAGTTGAAAAAATAAATTTGCTATATATGTTAGTAAGGACAGAAAATTGTTGTTCATTATTACTCTTTCTGAAATCTATTCTGTTCATTCATATAAATTCATTAAAGATTCGCTGTTGATTACATACTTGATCTTTATTGTTGTTGCATTGATGCAGCTTTGAATAAGTACTAAAAGATCTTTTGGCTCCGGTGTTAACATTATGATCCTTCAGTTTTCCTAATTGCTTAAACCTTTGCTCCCTTTTGACCTTTTCACTCAAAAGTTTTGCTTGGTTCCATGCAGGATCACTGGTTATCCCTTTTAATTCATCTTGAATTAATTTGACAAATAACTCTGATTGTGTCCCAAATTTTTTTTGAAATTCAACTGATGGTTGAGACTTTGAAGCATATTGCAAAGTTTCAAAAAATGTGTTGAGCTTGGAATAGAACTTAAAGATGTCTTTTCCGAGCATATCTTTTATGGTGGATGTTGTCTTTGGTTTTGCTAATTGCTATCTTGGTTTATACGAAGAAATGTTTGGGGTAGCTACGAGTTGTCAAAAGGTTAATCTGAAAAAAAAAAGCGCTTTTCCAAAATTGCACGTTTTGAGTCACGTTTAATTTTGTTTTTAAAGCACGTGTTGTGAGTTTCTTTTTTTTTTTTTTTGAAAAGACCTATTTTGGCAAAAAAAATCAACAACGAAATACTCGCTAAAATATAAAACAAACATAATTGATTTTAAGATAAACATAATAATAAACCAACAGTCGTTCACAAGTAGATTTTTCATAAAGTATATATCACGCTTACATTAGCTAAAATATAAATTAACAAGAAAATTGATCATGGCTAACAAAAGAAAATTAAGCAATGCCTCTATTGAAAGTATCAGTTCATCTGAATCATTAAGTTCAATGAAAGGAAAAACTGACCTAGAAATTAACGAAGAAGCACTAATACATCATGATGCTGGTGAATTTCATGGTTTAATTGAACATCAAACTACTGCTGAGCAAGCTGAGAGATTGGAATCAGGAACTGTCAACCCATTCACCGGAAATCCATTCTCTGATAGATATGTTGGTATTCTGAAAAAGAGAAGAGACTTGCCAGTTCATCAGCAGAGGCAAGAATTTTTGGACATTTACCAAAAGCATCAGATCATGGTTTTTGTGGGTGAAACAGGTTCTGGTAAGACAACTCAAATTCCACAATTCGTACTATTTGATGAAATGCCACATTTAAAGAATAAACAAGTTGCTTGTACTCAACCTAGAAGAGTTGCTGCCATGTCCGTTGCTGAAAGAGTTGCAAATGAAATGGATGTCAAGATCGGAGAAGAAGTAGGTTACTCTGTTAGATTTGAACACAAAGTCTCTAATAAAACTATATTGAAGTATATGACTGATGGTATGCTGTTGAGAGAAGCCATGGAAGACCATGATTTAACTAGATACTCATGTATCATTTTAGATGAAGCCCATGAAAGAACGTTGGCCACAGATATCCTGATGGGTTTAATTAAGCAAGTCGTAGAAAGAAGACCTGACTTGAAAATCATTGTTATGTCTGCTACTTTGGATGCAGAAAAGTTCCAAACTTATTTCAATGAAGCTCCATTATTGGCTGTTCCGGGTAGAACTTTTCCTGTTGAAGTGTACTACACCCCAGAATATCAAAAGGATTACTTGGACAGTGCTATGAGAACTGTTTTGCAAATTCATGCTACTGAAGACGAAGGTGATATATTACTGTTCTTAACTGGTGAAGATGAAATTGAAGATGCTGTTGCTAAATTGTCCTTAGAAGCTGATAAGCTTGTTAGAGAAGAAAATTGTGGTCCAATGAAGGTATACCCACTGTATGGTTCCTTACCTCCACATCAACAACAAAAAATATTTGAAAAGGCTCCTGAAGGATTCAATGGAAGACCAGGAAGAAAGGTTATTGTTTCAACTAACATCGCAGAAACATCCTTGACCATTGATGGTGTAGTTTATGTTGTTGATCCAGGTTTCTCTAAGCAAAAGGTTTACAATCCGAGAATCAGAGTTGAATCATTATTGGTTACTCCAGTTTCCAAAGCCAGTGCTCAACAAAGAGCCGGTAGAGCCGGTAGAACGAGACCAGGTAAGTGTTTCAGATTGTACACTGAAGAAGCCTTCCAAAAAGAATTGATTCCTCAAAGTTACCCAGAAATTCTAAGATCTAACTTGTCATCCACAGTTTTGGAACTGAAAAAGTTGGGTATTGATGATTTAGTTCATTTCGACTTTATGGATCCACCAGCCCCTGAAACCATGATGAGAGCCCTAGAAGAGCTATACTACTTGAAATGTTTAGACGCAGATGGTAACTTAACTGAGTTGGGTAGATTGGTATCTTTGTATCCATTGGATCCGATGCTGGCTGTTATGTTGGTTAAGTCTTGTGATTTAAATTGTGGACCAGAAATGTTGACTATTGTATCAATGCTATCTGTTCCTAATGTATTCGTTAGACCAGGTAAAGATAAAAAGAGAGCCGACGAGATCAAGTCTATTTTCACTCATTCAGATGGTGATCACTTAACACTATTAAACGTGTACCATGGATTTAAATCAGATGAAGCATATGAATACGGTGTTAAGAAGTGGTGTTTTGACCATTATTTGAATTATAGATCTATTCAAGCTGCTGATAACATAAGAAATCAATTAGAAAGGATGATGGAAAGACACAATTTGAATCTAAACTCTAACGATTATGATAGTCCAGTATACTTTGAGAATATCAAGAGAGCCTTGGCACAAGGGTTCTTCATGCAAGCAGCCAAAAAGAAATCTAACTCAAAGGGCTTCCTCACTGTTAAAGATAATCAACAAGTCTTAATTCATCCAAGTTCTGTTTTAAGTAAAGACATTGAATGGGTCATATACAACGAATTTGTTTTGACAACTCAAAACTATATCCGAACAGTCACTGGTATCAAGCCAGAGTGGCTATTTGAATATGCACCAGCTTACTTCACCCTAGACCAATTTATGCCAGGTGATGTTAAGATGAGTTTGGAGAGAATCAAAGAAAGACTAGATGTCTATGCTAAACTTGATAAAAAAAGAAAAGAAGAGAAGGCTTTGATTGAAAATACAACGGAGGATTTTATCAAAGAAAAGAAGGATAAAAAGGATAAGAAAGAGAAGAAAGAGAAGAAAGAGAAGAAGGAGAAGAAGGAGAAGAAGAATAAAAAGGCAAAAAAGTAACTCGGTTGTGCTTGGATAATTTATAGATTCACTTTATTTATGTTTATTAGTGACATTTTGTAATTTGTTACATCCGACAAATTTGATTTTATTGAAAAAAAAAAATTTTCTTTTATTTTCAGCTTTTCAAATTAGTTTTAATTTTTTTTTTTTCTAAAACAATTAGAGGATGAACTAGAAGAGTATTTATATTTTATAATAATATAATAACTTCAAAAGGTCCTGAAAAGGCACCAATTATATAACTACAGAATCGAAATGTTTAATAAAGCTGTTTCTGTTGCCAATTTGGCTCAAAGAAATTTCTCTGCTTCTGCTGTGAGCAATGGTAGAGCCGTAAAGAACCCACAAACATATGTAGTGAAAAAAAGAATTCCCTTAAGAGCTGTGACTGTCAGAGGTCAAGCTCAATTGAAGAGATATGCTAAGGCTAAGCAGCAAGTTAAAATTGGTACAACTATCTTTGACAGATCAATGCCTAAAATGAACAAGGATGGAATCCCACCATATCTTTATGGAGAATCTTCTTACTTCACAGAAAGCAATACTGGGTTATACGGAGGATTATTCCCATACACTGTTGAAAAGGAAGCTGGTACTAAAGCTAAGACAAGAGTAAGAAGATTTCCAAATGTCACTATCAAAAAACTGTACAGTGCAACATTGGATAGATCATTCAAACTAAAGGTAGTAATGGATGTTTACAGAGATATTCAAAGAGAAGGTGGATTGGACCAATATTTGACTAAAGATACAACTACAAGAATTAAAGAATTAGGACCTAAGGGATGGGAACTAAGATGTTTGGTTGTCAGAGAACAAGCCAGGATTGAAGAACTTGCCTTGAAAGGTGCTAAAAAGGTAGTTTTGGATAAGAACGGGAAGAAAATTGCAGTTCACTTTGAATTGGACGGACACAAATTCAAATATCCAAAAGACTTCATTATAAACAGCATATTCGAAATAGAACAAATCAATAATCCAGATTCCAAGCTATCTGATATTAATGATGAAAACTTGATATCAAAGATGGAAAAATACCAACTGCCTTTACACTTTTTCACCGTAGAAGAGGTAACTTTTGATATTGATGAAATTAAGGCTCAATTAGAAAATGCGAAAATTTAAAAGAAGAAAACATCAAAATTGCAACAGACATTTAGAATTTAGACATTGATGGTGCTCTTATATTATATTATCACTAATGCTATAGAAATGCTTTCTTCAAGGCATATAGAAAATCCAAGAAAAAGCAATAGTATAATCTGTAAATAAAAATATATAATGATTTATAATATCTTCATAGAGAAAGACGAGTACATTATTTACATGATAATTCATGTTTTATTTAAAGAATGTAATTTGATATTACTAAGATAACAGAAGTGACTTTAGGTAAATACAATATATAATGTTGCTTTTTTTTTTTTGCTACATTTTTTTTTCTTTAGATTATATACTCTTTTTTTAGTGTAGATTTTCTATACAAAAAAATTATAAAATAAATATTGATATTATTTCCTAAAATAGTATTTTTTAATACATTTAAAAAAATTAAAAAGTTGCAACAATGTTGGAATTTTTTTTGCGTTCCATTTACAACATTTTTTTTTTTGTTTGCTACAGAAAGATATTGAGTAGATTAAATGTAGCAGAAGTTAGTATCCATTAAGGAAATGAGGAGGTAAAATCATATGCATTTAGTTAAATTTACCTTTTTGAGTACTTACATGTCTAAAATATGTAACTTTGTACTCAAGTCATAAATCTTAAATCTGTATTTCCTCTTGTGGACATTTATACATTTTTTTTCCGTTTACTATTTTTGGTAAGCGAATTTTGGTCCTAAGTAAATCTGTTGGCTTTTTCTTTTTTCTTCATATTGTTCCTTTTTATTTTTTGCTTTATTGACACTCGTTCTAGTTAGTGTACACATTTTCTCTATTTGGTATTTCTTAAAAATTTATTAGATTGGTTTTAAAAACTAAAATAAATAAACCTTCATAAACCACCAAATAATAAACACATAGAACAAAATGGCTGCTAAGACAGGTATGTACCATATAGAGATATGAATATAAATATCAATCCAATGAATGTTTGGTCAAGAATAAATGAAAACAGGGTCTTTAATGATACTCGATAGGTTTAAAGTATAGCTATATTGATCAATGAAAGAAACAACCGCAAGTGAGACAATAAAAGCAATGTGGATACCAAAAATTTAGATGGGGACGAAGGCAGAAGCACATAGAAAATAGATATTTGAAATTGGCTCAAATAAATACAACATTTCTCTGCGTGTAATGGATGATTGATGAAAGCGATTGCAAATGATATTAAACTTGAGTTATAGAAGATTCCAAAGAAGTTCCAACTCTCAAATCATCAAACCGTGTGTAATATTAACTTATTTTGATATGCGTTGTAACAATCTTTTCACTAAAAGACAAATGAAGGCAATTCAAAATCAATGTGTTCTATACTACATTTAATACGCTGCGCAGCTGAAATATGGGGTTGTTCAAGTATCAATAAGGTAGGCTTAAGGAGGAAATCATTTTCTTAAAGATAACGCAAACTATTATGTGAATGAAGGAAATCTTTTAACTTGAAAGACAACAACATTGAGTACAGTTAAATGCTTTTCCTTATGGGTTTGTATATCTAAAATCATAAAAGATGGGGGTGACAGACTTATGAAGGCTATGTATAGATAAAATAGTTAATTGCAAAGAAGGTTGACATTTGATAGAAATAATCCTAAGATGCCCCTTATGATTGTGTTTTCCATACTTGTAGAATGTCAATATAGCTGAACGAATGATTCTGCATGAAACATTTACAATTGAGAACAAACAACAGTTGGATTGGTTTATAATGAAATGACAAAAAAACTCACGAATTCAATGATTTACTAACAATTAAAAAATATTATTCTTTTGTTCATAAAAAATAAACTGAGTTAAAAGAGTAATTATTATACACACATAGAGTTAAATAAACAGGTATCGCTACTGGTTTAAACAAAGGTAAAAAGGTCTCTTCCATGACCCCAGCTACTAAGATCTCTTACAGAAAGGGTGCTTTATCCAAGAGATCCGAGTTTGTCAGATCCTTAGTTAAGGAAGTCGCTGGTTTAGCTCCATACGAAAAAAGATTAATTGAATTAATCAGAAACGCCGGTGAAAAGAGAGCCAAGAAGATCGCCAAGAAGAGATTAGGTTCTTTCGGTAGAGCTAAAGCTAAAGTTGAAGAAATGAACAACGTCATTGCTGCCTCCAGAAAGCATTAATTTAATGTGCCTTATATAATTTAAACACTTAAACGAATATATACAGATACATATAAATAAAAATTACAGATTTCAAAGATAAAAATAAAGAGGAAATCTTTATACTATAGATAGTGATATTGCAACTATACCAATATCTCAGTTCACAATCATTAATCAATCTATCTTATCCAATATTAATTGCTTTTTTTTCATTTGCCTTATATTTTTAATCTTAATTTACGTTTTTCCAGATTAGGAAAATATATCTTGAAAAAAAATAGAGCACATTTCTCTTTATACATGAAATTTTTTCATCTCTAAATAAAATATCCATAAAAAAATTTTAAGATCTCGCCTATAAAAGCTCGATTCGTATTAGGCTTCACACTCACTTTCAATTGTTTTGTGACAATTTATAAATTTTAAATTATAGAAGAAGAGAATATATAAAAAAACCAATGTCTTTAACGCGTTTATTAAAACGCTACAGACGCCCTAGAGTCACAGTTGTTATTTCATTTTCATCCCTAAATATCAATTCCATTTGTTGGAAAGTATAGTGTCAAAAATAATTCCAACATTTTGGTGCTATATTCTGTGCTCGGGTTAGTCTTAGATCAATGAATAGAAATATTCAGTATTGGACGCTTTTTTGATTCAGTATCGTGCAATGGATTTCTGTATTTTTCTAGTGTTTTTTATTTATAAAGAACAGTGGGAACTTATAGAAAGATGAATTGTTTCGTATCAATCAAAAAAGTACATTCTTTCTTGAATTTTATAACTGTAAAAAAGAAATTCTATTTTGTAAATTCTTTAATAGGAGCAATCATTTGACATAAAACTTTATATAATCGTACAATACATCAAGGGTTAATTTATCTTAGCATGGCATTTTGTCACTTAGTTGAAGATTTTGTTTACAAAGTCAGTCATATCAAAAAGTTCCTGTGGGTCAGTACTGTGCGGAACACCTTCATATACATTGAAGGAGTATGTTTCTGAGCTCAATGACTTTAGTGAATTTGTATAGAATTCCTTAGCTGACTTAGCTCTTTGTAAAGAAACCATAGGATCAATATCACCTGTACCATGGAAAACAGGAATCTTCTTGACTTTTGGGGATAACTCATTGTAGTAAGATAACAAATGAGGATTGGTTGTAGAATCCCAAGCATTGAATCCCGACAAACAAATGATGCCACCCAGTTTCTCCTTTAAGTATAAGTTTGAAGACAAGGATAAGGCACCACCTTGAGAAAAGCCTCCAACAATGATCTTTCCGTCTTCGATTTGGTATTCTTTCTGAATGCTATTGACTAGATCGGAGATCATCTCGGATGACTTGATGAACTCATCAAGACCGTAATTCTTTGGATTGGTGGAAGCAAATGACTTGATATCAAACCAAGAGGGCATAATGTGACCACCATTAGCAGTGACAGCCTGGTTTGGAGAGTAAGGTAACACAATGACTGAATGCTCAAATACCTTTGCTGTTTGTGGGCTGGTTTGTAAATGCTCGAACAAACTAGCAAAGCCAGCAGGTGAGTCACCTAACCCATGAATAAACAATATGCAGTTCTTGATGACATTGCTTTTGTTTCTTGGTAACAGTTTTTCGTATTGTAATTTCATTGGTTTTCTTGTTTCAATTTCTCAGCTTTTTGTACAAGGACAGTATACTTAGGACAGCTGGTAGTCAGTGGAAGATTTCCAAACTCTGTTTCTGGAGTTTGAAGCTTCTTCAAATTATAGTAGTCAAAACAACAAGAATATAAATTCATAATATCTGAATAACATTTACTCTCATCGTAGTCATTATTAAATAGACAAGTTTGAATAGCACATGCTTTAGCCAAACAAGGTTGTGCAGTTAAATGATCTTGAGCCATCTGATATGTAATTGTTAAGGTAAGAATAGTTCTTATAACATATTCGTTTTTTGTAAGACACGGCAAAAAAAAAAAAAGAAGAAGTTGTGCCCTATATGATTTTACTGTTTTTTTAATGCACCATGCAGCAATACTTTAGAAAAGCCAAAATATTACGAACTAAAATATAATTCTGAAAGAAAAAAAAAATTTTAACAAGATCTTTAATGTAGATAGGTCTTACTTATCTCCGCAAATACTTCAAATATAGGTTTAATTTTCAAATATATCACGTGTAGCTAGATGAAGAAACCAGCACTCCAAAAACAAAGTTATGTAACCTCTTCAATCTTTATTTCTCAAGCTCTAAACTCTGCCTTTGTACTTATCAACTTCTAGTGAGTTAAAATAGCGGTTCCAATACTCATAACTTTTGTGTTGAGGCTCTTCACCAAAAAGAATGTACCTCTATAAAGAATATTTAATTGTTGTTTTGTTTTTTCTTTTTATCAAATAACTTTGAAAGGGTAGATATCAAATTTTTTTGTAAAATTGAACCTCATCGTTTAGCAAAAGCTAATCTATATTCAAAGAGTTTGCACCATAGCTAGTTGTTGAAAGAAAGTAACAAACCAGTTTTTTATTCTTTAATAAACGAAGATATAATGATCAAGATGTGTGAATATTCTCAACATGTCTTTTTTGAAGAAGAATGATTGATTAAATTCAGTGTGCTTTTTTTTTTTTTGCACCTAGGTGTCATCGAAGGCGGGGTATCTATAATTAGGTTTAGTCACGAAAAAATGACTGTCACCAACAAAAACAAAGAAAATTAATGCCGTGTTGAATTGATTATTAAGGGTTTAAATTTCTTTTCAGTTAATAAAGATAATCTAGAGTTTATTGTATCTAAGGAATTTTTTCTAGATAAGATAAAGAATAAAAAATGGTACCCTTCAAATCACATGGCTATAACATGAATCACTGATAAATGTTATTGTTGAGACATGTGTATATTACTATGACTATAAATTAATCACTTTAAAAAAATTGATGATTACTGCTAATCAATTGAAATTAACTAGTGACATGCTCGTTAAATCAAACGCGTGTGTCTAAAGGGGGGTTTTTTTTTTGTTGATGACTTAAATCCACAGCTTTTGAGGTAACTGTGAGTTTTTATATATTTTCACATAATGCCCACAGCGGTTTTCCTAGTAACCGCTTAACCACGCACCACAAAAAAAAGACAGGAAATTGAAATGCATGCATGGGCTTATTTTTACGCTGTTTGTTAAATTATCCGCACCAGAAAAAGAAAAGTGATATATTGATTATGTGTATTCTTTTTTTTCTAGACTCTTCCAAACATATGGCGTCATACGCTTATGGTGCACAAATTTACACCATTTTTTTTTTAACTACTTCTAACCTCTCGCACCTCATCTAATATAAATAATGAACAAAATGACGAAAAACATTCATGAAGAATATATTTATATATAAGGTGGGTATATCATGTTTGAGAATTTAAATTATTTTAAAACTTGTAACTAACTTTTATTATAATTCAAAAGTATTACCTTAAAACCAAAAACAAGCTACTGCTCACACATATATAAGGAATACATAAATAAAATAATGCCTGCTACAACTTACGCCGCTAATAATGAACTCGATGAACTAAACTTCGGATTTGAATATGATGAAATAATCTCCGTAAACTCATCTGAACTAAACAACTTTACACATTCAAAGCAACACGATAATCTATATGACTTCAAGAGTAATCAAAAATATTACAACATTGAAGATATTATAGCGTTCAACACCAATAGTGCAGGACTAAGTTCCTCTCCGGATCTTCAACAGGTATTCTCACCAAGCAGTCTCAACTATAAAATTTGGTTGAAACAACAAATAGATATGTCAAAATAATAATGAAGAATAAAAAACAAAATTCAAAGAAAATAAACAGATGCTGAGTATGTCATTCTAAATTGACCAGCATTACTTCTAAAAAAAATAAACCCCATAAAAAAAAACTAAACTATGAACTCGGAACACTTTAAACATTCTCTACTATTATTAAAAAAAGAAACATATTCACGTCTTTATTAACGAGAAACTTTTCTCTTGTTGTTGAAAAGTGAAATGATTAAAAATAACAGTATTATGAGGAATGCAAACTGCCTTTTTTTTCTGCTTTTTGCTTTTTTTCTTTTTTTTTTTTTCTTCAAATAGTTGAAATAGCCTTGATCAAATTATTTTAGAAGCATCACGAAGGCTCTAAGAATAATTCATATTATTTCAACAAATTTATATAAACTAACTCATATATATTACTTTTTTTTTTCTAATTATTCAAAGTATAACTAAAGAAAGTCATATTGCTGTTTCATTGAGAAACTTTAGTTGTCAGTGTCTATTTTAACGTCATATGGGATAATATTGAATAATTTTTGATGTATATTGATTTATTCACTATTGCGCTTTCTCTACGAATATTATGTAAATAAACACGCCATACGTAGTGTGGATATAATAGTTAATTCTCAGCACACGTCACCGTCATTAAAAAAACATCTCATCGCCCTTGCAGTCAAATTTTTGGTCATATCACATTCTGATGATGATTTAGGTAATCCCCACAAGTTTTTTTTTTTTTCACCATCAAATAGAATCAAAATAAACGTCGTTAAGAGATTTGCGTTTATTTCTGGGTATATTTTTCGGTTTTATGGATAAAGAAAAAATCATATGGGAAAATGATCGTTGAAGACGGGGAAGTCAATTTTTTTTCTTTTTTTCTTGATCAATAACATGACTTCACCACCTATCCATTTCTTGATTTTTTTTGGTCGTTAAATGCGAGAGAAACAAAAATCTTAACCCCCTGCATTGTGATGATGAACGTATTGGAAAATATTCACGTGCTCACACTTTAAGTGACGGGCAAAACAGGATTCATACATAGAAACTTTATATAGAATGAAGTGTCTGTCAAAGACAGAGAGAAAGCTTAAAAGCTGACGGATAAGTGAAAATCTCATTGCAGATGCTATTTTCATGGGTGACAAAGTCTTCACTATGTATCCAGTATTTTTGAGGTAAACTTTCTTAAGCAGGTTTAACTTTACAGCACTTTTTGTTTCAATAGAGCCAAGAAAATCCTCGAATTCTGATATCTGATATTTTCGTTGAAACTTTATTAAACTTATATCAATTTAAATTGATATTTTCATTAATGGTTGCAACCCCCCAATTAGCGTGAAGTTCTCCCGAATCAAAACTTATTATCAATACTAAATTTTAAACTATCCACATGAAATATCAAAAAAGAAAAATTAAGATAGATTGAAGGTAATGCATTCCATTAGTTTTAGGCTATAAGATTTAATTTAACGTAACTACAGAAAACTTATCTTCGGATATTTTTGTTTTAATATTTTATTTGCTATCATATTGAAGAGGTTATATCATGTGTCGCAGTTTTCACTCTAAAAAATATATATGGAACACTTGGTGTCTGTTGCGCATCATCTCATTTAGCTATCAAGTTTGTAAAATCTCTTATAGCTGAAATAAACTTTATTCTGCTACTTTTATATAAGAAGAGACATTAAAGACTGATTTATTGAGAAAACTGTTCAAGAAGTTACTTTCTGCAATAGGTATACTTGGCTCATTATAGCAATTATCACTTAATAACTTTAGTATAATTTTTTTATGTTCATCGTCAAAATAAGATGAAAAAGAAATTTAAAAAGAGCTATGAGCTACAGCATTACTGTAAAGATTCTAATATGACTGGCTTAACAAATAAATTATGGCTACTATACTCGAAGGAACATACTCTCAGGGTAACAATAAATCATGAGCTATTAATTAAATAGAGACTCTCTGTTTATTTTATAGTTTATGGATGTTATGTCCGATGTCAAGTGTGTTATACATAATTTCTTCATCAATCTACACTTTTTTCTGTGGAGTGGACAAATTTCAAAGGCGGCAAAAAGAGAAGAAAAAATTTTTTTCTTCGTAACAATAAACATTTTTTGAAGGTAAACCACATATTTTCTACAATTTTTCCTGTCTTTATTTTTTTTCTTGTTTTCTTCCTCTTTTTGTACTTTTGCAGTAGCATTTAATAGAGAAATACCAAACTAATCCACACAATAACAGAGCCATATCATACCATAAAATGGAAACTACATACAACAGTGAAGTCGATAAAATCAGACCAATTCTTCAAGAGTTTATAGTCAAACTTTTGAATTTGCTGCCAAAAATAGATGATGTCAATTCAATTGCTGAATACATTGTCTTATTAATTACAAACGGAAGCTCCAAGGAAACTATAGTATCAGAAATAGCTGCTGTTGGTATTAATGACTCAAATATTGCTTCTGACTTGGTCGATAGAGCATTCAGTGCCGCTGAACAACTAAAAAATGGCGCATCTCCAGAGTCAATATTGGCATCTGTTCCATCGCCACAACAAAATACTGAAGTGCAACAACCTCCGCAAACACAGCAGCCTACTGAAGCTGCCCCACAGAGCTCTTTCCAATTTAGTTTTGGTAATGCTACCCAAGCAGCAGCTGAAGAAGTTAACAAAACTGGTTCCTTAAGCGATGACTTTCTTGTCCCAGCAAGTTTAACAAAAAAGAGACAAGCACAAAAAGTATTGAAGAATCAAATGGGCAATAGAAATGTGGGTTCTAGACACAGTAATCAAAAAAACGGTAAATTTGCTGTGGGATCCAGATACAGTGACAAAGGTGGATACAGATCCAATGCTCACCAAGGAAATGATTTTCAGCCAAGATCTCAAACAAGATCTAATAAGATGGGAAGATGTACAGAGTTTCCAAACTGTCCTTTACCAGCCTCAGATTGTCCACAAGCACACCCAACTTTGGTTTGTAGAAGTTACCCAAACTGCCCATATGTTAACCGTACATGCTCCTACTTGCATCCTGATGAAGATGCTGACTTGATTGAAGGAATCAAGAAAAACAAAATTGCTCTACTTGAAAAGCAAGAAGAAATAAAGAGATTGGCTATCCAAACAAAGAGACAAAAGATGAGCGGTATAATTTTGTGTAAGTTTGGTGCTGTTTGTACAAACCCACAGTGTCCTTATGGTCATCCAACTGTTATCAACGATGATCAAAAAGTTACTGATTTTTCTTGGTGTGCTGATAACTTACAGTGTTCTGATCCTAAGTGTCCTAAGGCGCATGCCTCTGCCTCTAAAATTAGACCTGTCAACACATCAAAGCAAGGAAGAGGACATTATGCAACACCTGAGGAAATGGGCAAATCTTTGGAGCAATGTAAATATAATGAAAAGTGTACTAATGTGAAGTGTAAATTTAGACATGCCAAGTCACATACACAATGTAGAGATGGAAGTGAATGTAAAAGATATGATTGTATATTCATGCATCCAATAAATGAAATATGTAAATGGGGAACTGAATGTACCAATCCAAAGTGTGGATTTCAACATCCAAACGGAAAACAACCAACTCATGACATGGGCTACAATCCATTATTTGATTACACCAGCAATACTAGCGAAAGCACTGATGCCGTGATGCAAGACCAGAACCAGCACCTGCAAGGCGGACAACAACAGTTTATGCAACAAAACCAACAACCACAACAACAATTCATGGCGCAAGAACAGCAGCCACAATTCAACTTCAATGCTCCACAACAATAGTAGCAGTTTTTAAATAAATAAAAAAAAAATATAAAAAAATAAATAAAATAAAAAATAAAAAAAAAAAAACCAAACCAATAAATTAAAAAATAAAAAATTAAAAAAAAAATTGAAGATAAAAAATAGGAAGTAAACAAAAAGAATTTCGTGCAACTCATTCTTTTCTTCTCTCTTTATAACTTTAATATTATGTAGTCGTATTCTTATCTTCTTGCTCTTCGACTTCGCACTTGAACCTTTTCCTATGAAATCCGTACTTGAAAACAGCAATGATCCATCTTAACCGATTTAGCCGTATAGGATTTATTACATAGCAAAATAGAAAGTCAAAGATTTCATGAATAAAAGAAGCCTTTTGAAAAGTTAAATATTTTTGAGTGAAAGTTTTAATAGATTTTAAAGCAAAACATACATAAATATATAGTGTGCAAATCAATTAGTATTTCTTACCCTTGATGGCTTCATCAGCAAAAACGTCTAATGGAGATGGGGTTAAAGCGTAAGAAGTCCACAAGTCTGGGGTCAAGAAACCGTAGGTGTTACCGATGGCGGAGAAAGTAGCCTTCAAGGTGTTTTCCAAGGTTCTGGTGGAACCGGTGGAGGAGGTGTAGACATCTTCAACACCAGCCAATTGCATCATTCTCTTGACGGCTGGGGAGGCAACGATACCGGAACCTCTTGGGGCTGGGATGATTCTGACGGAAACGGAACCACACTTACCGGAGGTCTTGGTGACCAAAGAGTGAGGTTCACCTAAGTTGGAGCCCCAGTAACCTCTTCTGATTGGGATGACGGAGATCTTCGCAATCAAGATGGCAGCCTTGATGGCAGTTGGGACTTCCTTGGCAGTCTTGATACCTAAACCAACGTGACCGTTACCATCACCAACAATGGCAACAGCTTTGAATCTGGTTCTTTGACCGGCTCTGGTTTGCTTTTGGACAGACTTGATGGCCATGACGTCTTCAGACATACCTGGTAATAATTGGTCAACGATTTGGTATTCCTTGATAGGTAAAGAGTGCAAGAAGATTTCTTCAATGGAGGAAATCTTACCGGCCTTGACTAATCTACCTAACTTGGTGACTGGTTGCCAGCCCTTTTCTCTGGTGTTACCACCTCTTCTGTTGTTACCAGCGTTTCTTCTTGGTCTTTGTTCTTGAGACATGTTAGCTTTACTTTGTGTTGATGGTTTTATTTGTTATAATAATATCGGAATTTTAATACACGGAAAATTGATTAATATTAATTGAACTTTAATATATGTAATTTTCAATCGATAAAGATATAACTTGGTGTCAAATTCAGATTAGAACTTAGTGATAAATGTGTAAATGATAGAGTAATTTTTTTAATTTTTTTTTTAATATTTAGAATATCCTTTTAATTTTATTACTTGAAAAAATAAAACTTTTCTAATATTTATTTTCTGTATAATTCACTAAGTGAAGGAAAAGAAAAAAACAAAAAAAATGTGTAACTGTCACAGGACAATTTTGCTCAATTTTTTGAAAGAATTTAAAATTTTTTAGAGAAAAAAATTAATTTAGTTCACTTTCCTAATCGGGAAAGTATTTCTACTATATAATTTTTCTTGTAAAAAAAATGTAACAAAAAAATATATATAGAAAAATTATATTTATAAAAATTTCAAAAATGAGCTAAATGTCACGTTTCCATCACGGCTATTCGAAACCCCTCAAAAAAAAAAATACCAAGCAGCGGTTCTATCGACTGATCTTTCAGTGTTTAAAAAAAAAAGGAAATGATGATGAATCTTAGATAAGAAAAACACAGGATTATATCTATTTTAACCTGTTTGTAAATCAAAAACATAGGAACAGCATACACTTCTTCATTGCTCATAATGTATGACATGAAACGTGAGATACATCATTCAAGTGAATCTATGAAAATTAAAGAAAGCACTTATTTTTTAAACAAAGTGTAATCACCATTGACTCTGTCATGTATTGTTTATTGTTTTTTTCTGACTGTCGACATTTCCATTTTTTTTTTTTTTTCGATATGACGTTTGATTAAGGGGAAAGAAGGGAAAAAACAACTCAATGAAATTTTAAGGAAGTACGCAAAGTAGTGTTTATATAAAATGATACAAGGACTTTTATCTATTCTTCAACTTTTTTTTTTTATTAGCTTTGTTCTCTCTACTCAATAATCCTTCACACTCTTATTACACTTAATTTCATACAGTTATTGTAGTTGAAGAGTTCCCAAAGACCATAAATCAATATATAAGCAAAAAAAAAACATGTCTGCTAACACCAAGGAACAATTAGAAAAAACTAAAGAAAGTGCTAAGGAATTCGGTAAGGATGCCAAGGATCTAGCCTCTTCTGCCTCCAAAGACGCCAAGAAAAACGGTGAAGATGCATTAGATAAAACCAAGAAGAAATGCAGTCCTTATGTTGCTGAGGTTAAATCTGCTTTTGCAGAGATTTACTCATATTTCAAGGCCAAGTCCACTTTGGCCTACCAAAAGACCCTTGTTGGTATCCAAGGTCTATTGGTTGAGTTGCAAAACCCTATAGTCACTGGCCACTTGTTGTTCTACTCATCATTGATCACCTCTGCATTGAATGGCTACGCTCATTATCACTCAAGATACTTAAAGGGAAAGACTGATAAAGAGATTTTAACAATTGCCACTGGTGCCACTGCCTTCTTAGCTGCCGATAGCCTGTTCATCAAGAAGTTCTACAAGAAATTTGATAAAAAATAGTCAATCTCGTGTTTTGTTAACTTTTAATAATATATATATTCGAAACATCAAAATCATAATTTATAACTACCATGTTTTAAGCAGTTTGTTCTTTTATTTTTTTTTTTTATTCATTACCTTTGGTTTAAGGTTCACTTGAAAATAAAAGAACAAATGCAATTAGTGAAATATTTGAAGATAAAGGATGTTATTAGTTCATTAAGAAACCTTTGTAGTATATTTTTCTATATAATCTATATAAATTTGGTAAAGCTGGTTTACAAGGTCGGATTAGGCCCATTTACCTAGTAAGGCCATGATACCAACACCGAAACATGTGGTGACGTAGGCAAGTAACTTCATGACTATTCTGCCTGGGAAGTCATTAAAAGAACTGAACAGTAAGGAGAATCCATTGTACATCAATATACCGGCGGAGATGGAGTCAAAGATACCTGAAACAATGTTCATTCCGTTGGAGTCCATGTTCAGGCTGGACCTGACACCCAGACCAATGGCAATGGAGATCGGGGTGGTTAAGGTATACATGACACCAAACAAGAACTTGATTCTGCCTGAGAATTCAACTTCAGCGATTCTTGTACCACAACCCAAACCTTCAAAAAGTTGATGGAAGACCAAAACAACAAACAGAACCTTGAATTGGTCCTTGCTGACTACACCCAATGTCAAACCAACAAATACAGAGTGGAAGATGACACCGAATTCTAAGATACAAACAGATAGGACCTTGTGAAGAGTGTCTAGTTCATGGGCATGAGTGAAGGATTCGCTCTTCATAATAGTGTCTGTGGATGAGTTCTCAGAGGTGACATCGTCATCGTTCTTGTTAAGGCCAAGTTCCATGGCATTTATGTCCTCTTCATTGACTTCCTTGTTGCATTGTTCATGGTCGTGATTGCCTTCAGTCAAAATACCATGTTCCTTCAAGTGATCATGGTCCAAGATCTCCCCAACGTTGAACAAACCGTGGCCATGGTTCTTGGCAGCATCACCTTTGTTCAAAATGGTTTCAATGTAGTATCTGGAAACGATCTCTAGTAAGTAAATGGAGAAGGTGGAAAGCATACAGATACCGAATGCATATGGGTAGACTTGCCAAGCTGGGGACAAACATTCATCAGTTAGTTCTTCATTGGCAGGTTGTAGCAAATGAATGAAACTGGTGGCAAAGATAACACCTTGACCGAAGTTTTTACAGATAAAGTAAAAGACATTAACAAAAGAAAACTCCTTTTTAGATTTGAAAATCTTCTTTGTTAGGAAGTTACTTCCCAGAATCAATGGTAAGAAGATACCAAGACCACTTGAAATTAAAATCATGAAGATGGAAAGAATTCTTAAGTGCAAGTACCCATCGTATGAACTGTTGTTGACACATGAGTCTCTGGCTTGAATAATACCTGATGCTGACATTGTGATGTATGAAATTGAAGAGTTCTATGTGGGAAGTGAAATGCTATTCCTAATTGTCTGGTTTTTTATGTTATACTTTAATTGAAATTATTCTACAACTTTATCGACGGGGAGATGGTTCTTTATATGTTGTGAAAAATCAATTATGAAGGTTAATTATGAGAATCAAAAAAGATTTAAAACAATAAAAAGAAAATCAAAAACTTATATGGTGTTCTTCCAAGTAAGAGGTTATTGATGGTACTATTGCTGCTCTTCTCATACAAAATAAGTAGAAATATGGCCACAATAAGAAAAAAGAGGTTATCTAACTTTTCTCATAAAAGCATTTGAATCCAACACTTATACTTTAATGCAGTTTTCTTTAATGAAAAATATGTCTAGCATCAGAAGAGCATATCTCCTTCTCAAAACCTTCGGTATTTTATTTGCAATAAAATATCACAAAATCAAATGCTGTAGCACGGCAATTATTCAGAATAGAGGTTATAACCTCTCCACCGTTTCATTTTTTTTTTAAAAGTTTTTATATGATTTTATTTTTCCTCCCCCAAAATTCCACTAGAAAATATGCTGTGCGAGTCACACCATCGGAAAAATGCAGTCTATCTACATAGGGGGCGGAAATGTTCCAGTGTTTCCAGAGAGGTTATTTTGTTCATAGTGTGCATCTTCTAAGTCCGAATCGAGAACAAACAAAAACAAAAATAGGGGGTAGCGCTTGGTGAACATACACGAACCGAAAGATGAACTCTAGGTAATCATTCTTTAACTTAGCCTTAGAGTGGTAACCCTCTTTCTTCTGCTAATCATCAAAGCAAAAGAATTGTGCCAAATAATAGCTATAATAAACGATCCAAAATAACCCTTATTTTTGCTTCAAGGTATTGGTTTGATAACCTTTTTATTTGTCTTTTTTGTTTTTTTGATAACTTCTGTTCTTGTTTCTTCTTCTTTGTTTTTTAGTTGGTAGGTTTCCTACCACAGATAATCTATTTACAAGAAACATCTATATACATAATTATCTTTATTTTCATTGGGAAAATGAAAAGAAAGAAATAGAATAATAAAAACTGCGACAACACTAGCTAATTAGTTTTGTCTATATTTACTCTTCGCGTATGGTTTCCTGTCTTTATCTCCGTTCTTCTTTTCAACAGGTGTGTACGTTTTAGGTTCTACTTCTGAGATGTAGTGCATGATCAAATCACATTGAATCAACAAGTCTTCAATCCCATCTGTGTTCACAATTCTATTTGGATATCTGGTGTTCAGCCATAGAAGTGCTGTTAAGCATCTGGATATACATTCAACATCCTGAAGATTTTGTCTTCTATTATAGCCCAAATTCTTTTTGAAATCAAAAAGTTCTTCTTCCGTTGCATACTTAGCAATGACCTCTATCTTCAGTATCATTTGCATACGTTCAAATGGTATTCCACAGTTCACTAATGAGACGACTTCTTTTTTGTTGATCAAACTAGCTGTTTTCTTCAAGAACTCCATTTCTAATCTATTGTTAATCTTCAATGGTATGAAACTCAAGCTGGTCTTCTCCAGAAATGTCATATTATCCATATCAGAAAGAACATTATAAATCAAGCTTGGTCCCTTTTGATGCTTCAACATCAGCAAATCTACCTTCTCTTCTTTCAGCAATTGATCCAACTTGACTTCTGGTAAGTGATCATGATAGGCTCTTTCACAACTTAGCTTATTGGCTGCAACCCCATAGATCAAGTCAAAGTTTCTCTTGAAAATCTCATACCTTTTGCTGATTATTCTCATTGGTGGTGATGCAAATACTTCTTCTATAGGATCATTTTCCTTTTTGAATACATAAGCCAGTCTTTGATAGTCGCTCAACTGATTTTTGCCATCATCTTTGCCCATCATTGTTGTGACTGTTCCAAAGCTTTTGTTTCTTCCTGCTCTTCCTGCCATCTGCTTGATGTCTGCATCCGGGAAATATATGGCAGGATGCTCGTGAATTCTGTTGTGCGGGATTCCTCCTCTTTTCAGAGTATTGAACACAACTTGGTCAATGTTTAAATTCATACCAATACCAATTGCATTGGACGCTACTAAAATTGGTGACTGTCTGGTATTGAACAGGTGTGCTTGGAAGGCTCTGATGGAAAGCGGCTGTCCTCCGTATATGGTTGCAGCTGACTTCTTCAAGATTCTTTCCACTCTAGCTTTGTTCTTCAAAATGGACAGTCTTGATGAATCAATCAAGCAATCTCCATCCTTCAGGTGTTTCAAGTGAGGCAGACTCTTCTTCCCCAACTTCAAAACAGATCTTCTATCATATTTTATAACCTCAACGTCATCGTTCATCAATCGGCACAGTTTCTCAACAATAGGCACGAACCTTGGCTCACCGCACAAGTGAATTTGCTTTGCCTTGCACCCAAATATTATGTTCATGATCGATCCCCCTCTGAATTCCTCGTTGATCAGCTGTGCCTCATCAACAACAACGATGTCATACTCCTTTTGATTTTCAATGGTTCGTGAAATGTAGTCAGTTGTGCCCGCTGATATATTTGCATAACCGCCTGTGCTTGGGTCAATGACATTGATGACCTTTTCCCCGGTTAACAGATTACAAGGGATCTTGTACTCATAGTTGAACTTATCAAATATCTCCTTAGCAAGTAGTCTCAACGGACCTGCATAGAATGAACGTGATCTTGACTCCTTCAACAGATTCAATGCTGTGTATGTCTTCCCCGAGTTTGTGGGTCCGACATGTAAATAAAACTTTCTTTTGTATATCTTGGTCTTTGGAAACCAGTTCAGAGGGTTGTTTATTGTTTTCAAAAGCGTCTCATCTGCCTTTATAGTATCTACGATTTTGTTGGTGAAGGCTTCACTATATTTCATCCACCCAGAAAAAAAAATTTCACTCTTCATGTTGCTGTTTTCAAATATTGTCTTTGCAGTCTTGTAAGCTTCATCATGTGCCAATGCTGCTGTATCATCTCCATTTGTCACATCTTTTTTGCTCATCTCATCCAAAGACATCATTTCCAAATATGTCAATACTTTATTGGTAAACAACGCAAATGAAGTTATTTGTTCATTGCTAGGATAGTGAATTTTGAAGTCTCTTTGAGAGGTTATTTTCTTTATCTGGGCAACTAGCTGATTGTTAACTGAGTCAAAGGCCTTCTTCTGTAGTAGTCCATTTTTAAGATAATCTTTCAGAAGTTTATTTAATTTTGCAACATCATCACTATTATGCTTATTCAAAATGGTTTCTATCTTATGAAAGATTACTGTATCAACATATTCTTTGTATTCTTCAACATTGTTGAGTTCGTGTGCCAATGGCTGTTTATATGTGAAGGCATCTGTTCTGGAGCTTTTTTTGATTATGTTTTCTTTCTTGCGTTCGTTACTTTTATGTGCCTTACTTCTTTTAGTAATCGTTAAAAAAGACAAACTACAGACACATCTGTATGTCATAGAGTTACCTTTCAAAGCCACTGGAAATGCATTATATGTAGAAATTCTCAAACTCGATAACATTGTCACGAGAAAGTCAATTTAAAAACTATGTTGTTCTTTTTGTTTTCTTCGTAGCTATGGCACTAATAGATGGAAGTTTTCTATTTCTATATTTCTATATTCGTTGTGTCTAGGGATCTCAATGACTGTTGAATAATGACTTATAGTTCACACGTTGTGTATTCTTTTGAATATACGTGATCACAAAATTTTTCAGGTTAATTAGGAAAATTTGTCTTCTTTTCTTTTTCTTTTTTTTTTTTCTGAAATTTTCAGCTGTCTCCTGTGATTAATATTTACGCTTTTAAACGAGCGCTACTGAACTATAACGATAATTAAATTTACTGTCTTTTTTTTTTTTTTTTCAAATTCTAAACCTAGACTTGAGTATTCATAAGTTAAACAAACATGTTATATTAATCATTAATTTATGAAAGAATAATGAACCCCAATTGAATAATTCGACAAGCTTGACTCATTTGATTTGAGAATAGTACATAAAAAAGTTTGAAAATGTATCAATTCTATGGAACTATAAGCGTAAGGTTTGTAGCTCTTTCTATGACTCTAGCTTGCTTAATTACGAGTTCATCTGCTCACTTGCCTTATCTTAGAAAATGTCAAGACAAGCCACATTGTCATAGACAAATGCACTATAGAAGCTCAATAAATAACTTAACCGAATTTGACCCTGTTTTGATCAACTACACTTTTGTTCCATCCTCACTGGATTTCTCACAGGTTGGGAAGCTTTCAGGGATGATAGAGAAATCCTTCATGATAGAAAACGAAGACGAAATAAATTATCAAAGTGTGCTTCTTCCATTTGAATTCCAGTTCAATCCAAACAATGACCACAACACTGTAAGGTTTTTACTAAAGGAGAACAGAAATCATGATATGAAAAAAAATGTACCGAAGGACATTCAGATCCACAGATTCAATGGAACGTATATGCATACATTTAAAGATCCTGGATACTTTGAATGGGATGTTGAAGCTTATAAAGGCAATGATGTGTTTTTAGAGTATAAGGAAGATCATAATGCTGATACATTGGTGATTATACCGAAAAAGCAAGAGAATATAAAAGTTAAATTAACAAACTCACCATCATTGAAAATTGAGTATCTGTACAATGAGGACACTGTGTTGACTATAAACGAGGAAAATCTACTAAATTATGAACACTTAAGATCACAAAGAAATAAGGACTTCAGTTTATCCAAGCACGAGTCTAAGTTTGGAGCATTTAGATCCGACAGCCACTACTATAACTCTTACACGCAATTCGAAATGTTTTTTGAAAGAGAAAATTACATATTTGGTCCACAATCCATAGGTCTGGATATCAAATTTATGGGGATTTCAAACTTGTATGGGATTCCTGAACACCCAGGCTCATTGAGACTTTTAGAGACGTGGGACAGACAACTCGAGCCTTATAGATTGTTCAATATAGATGCATTTGAGCATAGTGTTTCGAACAACGATCCATTATATGGTTCTATTCCTTTTATGCTTGGAGTTACCAAGGAATACTCCGTTGGTGTATTGAACAACAACCCATCCGATACTGACGTTGATATAAAGTATGATAATGATGACTGCCTAACCCATTGGATTATGGAAACAGGTGATCTGGATCTGATTGTCTTTGTAGAAGAATCCCCCGCAGATGTACTTAAGGCTTACACAGATCTTACTGGAACCATTGAGCTGCCATTGTTGAGCACCTTGGGCTATCACCAATCAAGGTGGTCATACGAAAGTAGCTTAGATGTGCTCAATATAAATGAAAACTTCAGGAAAAACGAGATTCCAGTGGACTTTTTCTGGCTGGATCTGGACTATACAGATGACGGAAAGTTCTTTACATGGATGGAAAGTGCCTTCCCAAACGTCACAGACCTATTGCTCAAGCTGGATCAAGATGGCAAGAAGAGTCTTGTTACGAGGATAGATCCTAATATAAAGTTGCATTACTCCATATCTGAAAAAATCCAGGAAAGTGGATTGGCATTGAAAGAGGCCTACATGAATGATTTCGTTAGTGAGAGCTGGGCTGGTGAATCCATATGGCTCGATTTTATGAGAACTGGAGACAGTCAACAGGTGTGGGAGCAATTCTACGTTGAATTTTTGAAAAGCGCCACGGATGCTGGCCTAAGTAACCTTCATGCATGGAATAACATGAACGAACCATCACTTTTCAAGAAATTTGAAAGAACACTTCCTTTGAATGTTTTGCACTATGACGGCTTTGAACACAGATCAGTTCACAATCTTTATGGAAAGGCCATGCATGAGGCAACTCACAGAGCATTGAAGGTCGCTTACAGGGAAAATAAAAGACCGTTTGTGTTATCCCGTTCGTTTTTCGCTGGCTCTCAAAGAACTGCAGCTTCTGTGATTGGTGACAACTTTGCTACTTGGGAGCACTTGAGAAACTCTGTACCAATGATCTTAAACAATGGGTTAGCTGGTATGCCCAATACTGGTGCTGATGTTGCAGGGTTCTATGGTAATCCTGAAGAAGAGCTGCTCGTTAGATGGTATCAGCTGGCATCACTATATCCATTTTTCAGGGCACATGCTCATTTAGACACCAGTAGAAGAGAACCTCATTTATTATTGGAGAAATATCCAACTCATGGTGACCTAGTGAAAAAATCCATCCAATTAAGATACAAGCTGTTGAACTATATTTACAATGAATTTGAGAAGAGTTCTAAAACAGGTGAGCCAATTATGAAGGCGTTGCTATGGAAAAATTACAACAGCACAAGTGATGAGGTATACATGATAGAGGATCAGTTTTACGTAGGAAACCTTTTAATAAAACCTGTTACTACACCAAACTGTAAGAAAATTGATATGTACTTCCCAGAAGCTAATGATTTATACTACAACTTCAACAACTTCGATGAAAGAATTGTGTTTGACAGGGCTTCAAAGAACAGAACTGTTTACATTGATGTTGATATAGACTCTATACCTATGTTCATTGAAGGTGGTAGTATGATCTATATGAAGGAAACTCCTAGAAGATCATCAAATGCTATGAAGTTCGACAACTACACTTTAATTATCGCACCAGACAAAGGGGGAAAGGTGAGAGAGACGCAAATATATTACGATGATGGGGAAACGTATGGTTACAAAACAGCAGACAACTATGTTAGATCAATAATGACTTTTGAAGGCAATACATTAACAATAAACAACAGTGTCTCAAACATGGGCTGCACTCCACAGTATATTGAGAAGATAATCTTACTAAGAGAAGACAGACACGAGATCATTAATAACCTAGAAATTCCTGTTTTTGAGAGTACAACTTTCAATCTACCTTGAGATGCATATATATGTTAAATTCTTTGTAGAATAAACCAGTTTATTTCATTATTACAATTAAAACACTTGAAAGTAGCTTTTGGTACTAAGGAATCATTCTCTTTCGGTAAGATCTTTGGGTATATACACGAAAAGTGGCTTTTGAAATGACAGTCTTTGTTATAGCACCTTATTGGTCTACTTTCAATACTTTTTGAGCAAATAAAGCATTCGCTTACGTCATCAGCTTTTTTCATTGCCATAATCTCCTCCAAATGCTTAAGTTCCACTATTTTTGTATCATAAAAATCTTTGACCATTTCAAAGTTTTCTTCAGAGATTTTACACAAGTCACTAGTTAAGTTGTCGGCTTTTGTCATGTGGTTTTCTTTGATATTCAGATCTTTCTTGTAAATAAAAGCAAAGTCATCGAATTTGAACTTGGATTTAACTTTTTGAAACCATATATTTTGGATTGTGTTCACCCCTTGTGTGTCAAAAACTACCACTTCTAAGTCAAAGTGCGCAAAATGTTCATTGTTCAGTAAAAGCCTGAGTGTGTTCACTTTTAGAGACAGCCCTCTATTATTGCTTTTCTTCATCCCCCATTCTTCATGTTTTATTTTTGTGAACCTTGATTGGTAGCAGTGCTGCCAAGCATGTTCAAACTTTAAGGCCATTGACTTTGTTGGAAATCCATGCACCAGCAAGCACATTTCCCATGGTCTGTTAGCCAGTTTTTTTGTCCTGTAAGCTCCACCGCTTAAAGCACCATTGTGTTGTCGAAGCCTTCTAGCTGGATCGTTGCTTGAACCTATGTAAGTGGAGTTTTTCTTTTGTAGTGAGCTTAATAAGTATACACAGTAGAAACTCTCAACACGATCATTTTCTTTAGAAGACATATTTGTTTTTTTTTTTTTTTTTTTTTTCTTGTACTTCCAATAGAAGTTTTTTATCACTATCACTGAGTTGCTTGTGTGTCTCTTTATTTATTAATTTGATGAATAAATATATAGTTTTAGCATTAGCTCATCAGATGGTTACGATATAGAAAAAATGTTTGGATTTCGATTTTTTTTGTTGCTGTAGACCTTGATGTCTGTTATCTCCGACAAAAGAAAAGCGAAAACCACAGAGTTTATTTTAATTCTTTTTGAAAAGCTAAATACATGACTTGATGAGGGATACGAAATATTTTTCAAGGCATGAAAGTGTACACAAGAGAAAAGCGGCGCTGACTGGAGTTGGTAATCACCATAGTTTACCGTTTATTCTTTCGTACAATTAGTGGCATGAAGGATGAGGAGGTGTTGCTAAATTGTTGTTTTTTTTGTTCTTATTATTAATTTAGCCCTATTTTCTGATATGTGGAACACAGCAAAAGGAAGGGTCATATTTATTGCATAAGTCTTGATTCAGTAATGAGGTCAACCAAGATATAGAATCAAGTTTAGCATTGTTTGATTTTTCTTGAGTTTTGTCAAGATTTAATTAATACATCATCAATTTTGGTTTGTAACATTTTACAAGTGTTTCAAACACAATGCAATTAATATCTTTCCAAAAGGAATATAAACCAAGTAAAGTACCGATGATGTCTTCAAATTATGCTGAACATTTCTTTTAATTTTTTTTCTTTAAAAAAAGACTACTGTTGTAACAACAAAGCTTGGCTATAGAATAATAGATTCTTTCATTATTAAACACATCATCAATGGCTTTCTTAAAATAGCATTATTCCACTCAAGGAACCATACAAGGGGAGGCTTTTTTCATTTGAGTGTACACCTAAGCTTTTGAACAAGAAAAGACAATGAATCACAGTATGTTGATGGCTGTGCTGAACTGAAATTCTTTTTTTTTTCTTTGTTTCCAAATCAGCCGTGTGAGCCTTATTTTTGTGACTTTTCTGGTTGGGTGAAAAAGGGAGGGTGAGAAAAAAATACAATATTTCTAAATTTAAAACAACTTCTAAACCTATTTTTAGGAATTTCCACACACTTCTAAGCATTTCCCCATCACATCTCACACGGTTTTCCTTTCCATATTCTTTTTTTTTTTCGCTTGGTTCTCCAGAAAAATACACCAAAAATCAGTGATGCTGAACTTTCAAAAATTAAGCTTAAACGCTTGGTGTAAGTACAGTCTGATATGTTGAATTTTATTCATATCACTAATTATCTTCACTTATATATAAAGGTAAGATTGAACTATTCAAATATTGAAAATTCTCTTTTTACTTTTTTTTTTTTTTCTTAAATTCTTTAATTTAATACATATAAAATATATATAATGAAAAACCAGAATTACAAAATTATATCTATTCACACAGTTAGTTTTCTTTAGTCCACTTTCAAAAAGGAAAAAAAAAATTCAACTCTAAGAATAATTTTAAAACCAAATAAATAACAAATATGCAATACAACAAAAAGACTGTTTTAGCTTCTACCTTAGTTGCTACCTCTGCTATGGCTGCTTATGTTCCATCTGAACCATGGACCACTTTGACTCCAACTGCCACTTACGCCTCTGCCGTTACCAAGTACACTTCCTCTTTCGGTATTGCTGTTGAACCAATCACCACTGGTTCTTACGCTTCTTTCTACGCTTCATCTGCCACTTCTTCTGCTACCAAGGCCAAGAGAGCTGCTCCTATTTCCCAAATTGGTGATGGTCAAATTCAAGCCACCACTTCCACTGCTTCCACCAGCACTGTTCCTAAGTCCACTGCTCAACCAATTTCCCAAATTGGTGATGGTCAAATTCAAGCTACCACTTCCACTGCTCCAACCAGCACTGTTCCTAAGTCCACTGCTCAACCAATTTCCCAAATTGGTGATGGTCAAATCCAAGCCACCACTGCCACAGCTTCTACCACCACTTTGAAGCCAAGCAGTGCTCAACCGATTTCCCAAATTGGTGACGGTCAAATCCAAGCCACCACTGCCACTAGCTCCACTGCCAAGCCAGTCTCTCAAATTGGTGATGGTCAAATCCAAGCCACCACTGCCACCAGCTCTGCTTCCAAGGCCACCTCTTCCACTTCTGAAGCCTCTTCCACCTCCGAAGCTACTTCTGAAGCCACCTCCAGTGGTCCAATCAAGGCTGTTTCCTGTAAGAACAACGGTACCTTGTCCATGACTTTGGAAGACGGTGTCTTGACTGATTCCAAGGGTAGAATCGGTTCCATTGTTGCCAACAGACAATTCCAATTCGACGGTCCACCACCACAAGCCGGTGCCATCTATGCCAAGGGTTGGGGAATCACTCCAGAAGGAAACTTGGCCATTGGTGACGAAGATGTTTTCTGGCAATGTTTGTCTGGTAACTTCTACAACTTATACGATGAAAACATTGGATCCCAATGTAAACCAGTTCACTTGGAGGCCATTGGATTCACTGATTGTTAAACACTATAAACAAACTTTTCATTAAACTGCATTAGGATATCAGATAACTGAATATGAACAAATAATAACTCATTGATGTTTAGCATACAGAACATAAAAATTAATAAAAACACGGAATATTTCATTCTAACTCTTCGAGAGAGAGAAAACAAAATAGGGTATTTGAAAAAAAAAAGAAAATAAAAAATAGTTGTTGATGAAGTAATGTTATTCTATTGAACTTTTAAAGGTAAGCTGGTGTAGTATACATATTTGCGCTGGTGTCTATGAGCCACTACCTAATCATTAAAAGGAGATATTCTTTTTTCTTTCTTTTTGTTTTCCAAAAAGTTGAAAAGCTTTCAAAGTATATTATTCAAATATAACAATACTTTCAAAGTGTCTTTGAAAAAGGAAGGAAAAGATTGAATCATTACTTTGAGTTCTAGGGATCAAATGACTACAAATACTTGAGGTGGGTTTTTTTTTTTTTCATGGAAGAGAAGAAAAACTAAATGATATTCACATTGTACTTGACAAATGATGTTATTGTTAATATATATAACTTATATATATTTTAAAGGACTTTTACCAAATTACGAGAAAATAAAAAATCATTCAATAGTCTTGAGTATAACCCTAGGACATGAATATCCAACAATCTTCATGAAACTTTAGGTTGGAGGATTACGGAATTAGTGAAATTACGCAGGCGCTACATGAGACATCACGTTCCATATTTTTTTTTTTTTAATTTTTTTTCTTTTTTTTTTTCGCTCTTTTGTTTAGAGGTTATTAGTGTTTACTACTATTTTTTTTAATGAACACGTCGATTTCCTATGAACAAACTCTCATTATGTTCACATAAACTATTAATCACTTCATAAAACCAAAAAGCACAGATAGCAGCTGACAATGGTATTATTTCTTAGTCCCAGAGTGGCTTTCATAGTCATTGGTGTTTGTTTCCATCTTTTTTACTTATGGTCTATTTTTGACATCTACTTCATATCGCCACTGGTTCATGTATCAAACTCCATATCGTCCAAGCCATCAGCCGCAAGCGCTTCACCTGCCAAGAGATTGTTTTTGATTGTTGGAGATGGTTTGCGTGCAGACACCACCTTTGAGTATCTGGAACATCCTCGAACAAAGAAAAAGCAGTACCTGGCGCCTTACCTACGAGACATTGCAATGAATGAGGGGACCTGGGGTGTTTCGCATACACGAATGCCCACTGAGTCCAGACCAGGCCATGTCGCCATGATAGCGGGCTTCTATGAGGATGTTTCTGCAGTCACCAAAGGTTGGAAGGAGAACCCTGTTGACTTTGACTCCTGTTTCAACAGATCCAAGCACACGTTCTCCTTTGGGTCTCCGGATATTCTACCAATGTTCAAAAGTGGAGCCACTGAGGGCAGAGTTGACACCTGGATGTATGGACATGAGTTTGAGGACTTCAGCTCCTCATCCATCGAGCTGGATGCCTACTCCTTCAACCACTTATACAAGTTGTTGGACAACACAACATATGATGCAACCCTGAATGAAATGGTGAGACAGGATGGCAACATTTTCTTTCTTCATCTACTGGGCTGTGACACTGCTGGACACAGTAAAAGACCCTACAGTGCTGAATACTACGACAATGTGATCTATGTGAATGATCAAATTGAACTGATGGTGCCTAAGGTCCACGAGTTCTTTGGAGATCAGGACTCGGCATTCATCTTCACTGCTGATCACGGTATGTCTGCGTTTGGATCACATGGTGATGGTCACCCAAACAACACCAGAACTCCGCTGATTGCATGGGGAGCGGGTGTCAAGAAGCCTGAAAAGACTGAGTTTGACATCTCAGACGAATACACAAAGAACTGGCATCTTGGAAATGTATCAAGAAACGATGTCAATCAAGCCGATATTGCATCCTTGATGAGTTATCTTTTGGGCCAAGACTACCCTGTCAACTCAGTTGGTGAGTTGCCGCTGGCTTACATTGAAAACACCCAGCAGAACAAGATGCTGTCGTTGCTGAACAATGCCAAGAGTATCCTTGAACAATACAAGATCAAGGAACAAGAGGTCATCAACCATCAATTCACGTACAAGCCATACTCCAAGTTTGAGAAGAAATCACCACAGCAGCATCTGTCTGAAATTGAGTCTTTAATACAAAACGGAAAGGTGTCTGAAACGCTCATTGTTGAGTCCATTGAAAACTTGATGAAAATCACCCTGGAGGGGCTGTATTACTTAACCACTTACAATTGGATTTTGATTAGAAGCATTGTTACCCTGGGCTTCATTGGTTGGATTTGTTATTCATTCATGGTGTTTTTGAAATCATTTATCCTGAAGAGTGAAAAGATTCCAGAGGCCAGCTTACAAAAGACTGTTACATTGATGACTTTCTTTGCCTTGCTTGGTTCAGCAATGACATATGTTTTGTTTTATCAAAACTCCACCTTCAATTTCTACATGTACCTGTTGTTTCCACTATATTTCTGGTACAACATTCTGCTGAACTTGAATGTCTTGAAGGTTGGTGCTGAAAAGTTTTTCTTTGACATCAATGATAAAGAGAACAAGCAAAGAAGCCTCAAGTTGGTGGTGATGGTTGTATTTCAGATTATTGGTGTTTTTGAGTGTATTGTATATGGATTTTTCAAAAGAAAAGTCTTTACTGTGGTGTTTGTTTTGTTTTCATTTTATCCTTTGTTCATGGGGGTTTCACCAAAGGGTAACTTCAAAAGACACATTCTTTGGATAATCACATGCTTAAGTCTGTCAACCTTCACCACACTTGATGCTGTCAAAATAGAATCATTGAGTAAAATCAATGTGGCAACAGTAATGACCATCATTGTTTCCCTGTTGCCAATGGTTGTTGATAACAAAATCAAGAGAATACTGGCCAATGACTTGTACACTAGAAACCTGATGTTGTTTCAAGTCTCCCTGATTGGCGCCATCATGTACACTACGGGTTTGGCAGTCACGTCACTGAGCAACAATTTGGGGTTGCCAAGAACGGTACAGGTTGCCAACTGGTGTCTGTTTGTGGTTTCGTTGTTTGTTATGCCATTGGCACACATCAAGACAAAGCACAAGTCCCTGAACGATGCAGACGTAAGAATGCTGTTGATTTTCATTACATTTGCTCCGACATTTGTGATTTTGAGTATTTCATTTGAAATGTTCTTCTACTTTTTCTTTTCAATGTTTTTGGTTCAATGGGTTGACTTGGAAGTAACCCTGAAAAGAAAAAATGGCCATGCGAATGTGGACAACATGCAGATCCTAAGAGTCAGTGTTATCGGGTTCTTCCTGCTTCAAATTGCATTCTTTGGAACAGGTAATGTCGCCTCCATTTCATCATTCTCACTTGATTCTGTGTATAGACTGCTGCCTATTTTTGATCCGTTTGCCATGGGTGCTCTGCTTGTTATCAAATTGATAATCCCATATGTTCTGCTCTCAGCAAGTTTGGGCATCATCAACATGAAGCTGCACATGGAGCCATACACAGTATCATCCCTGGTCATATCAGTTTCTGATATCCTGCCATTGAATTTCTTTTACTTGTTGAAAACGGAAGGTTCTTGGTTGGATATAGGGATAACCATCAGTAACTACTGCTTGGCTATACTGTCGTCGCTATTTATGATCATTTTAGAGATCGTGTCACATGTTCTGCTGGTTGGTGTCAACGTGGAAAAGACGATCAAGAGGGATTGAGCTATAGATGTTGATATATGTATACATTGGCAACTTAGTATACATGTTCATTATGTACTTCATTTAGCTCACTTTTAAGGCTAATTTGATTGGATTTTTTTTTTTTATATTTTTTTCAAGAGATCAATGTGAAGTTTTCCTCTCCAGTATTCATCCAGGGGTTTCCATAATTGATACTTTCGCTGATAAGAGGTTATTTTTTTGATATTTGGTCCATCCTAAAAAAAAAAAAAAATATCAACATCAAAATCGGATCCAGTAGCGACTTTGGCTCCTTTTTTTTTTTTTGATCTCTTTTGGCTCACCCTTTGAAATATCATTTCTTAGGAGTATACATAGTAACTTCTAAGAGAACATATTGTTCATTTGTATCCTTAAAACATTCAAATGGTTCTGACATATTTAAGCAAATAATCCAACGGCAACTTTGAAAAAGTTTTCTCCTTTTTTTTACTTTTACATAAATTCCAACCATCTTTTAAACCTAATAATTAATAGTATACTCCTATATTCGAATAAAGAGAGAAATTAAATCTATCAATAGCTATTTCACTTGTCAAAACAATTCAAACATAGAAACGTAAACAAAAAAGACTAGCCAAACATACATAGCCATGTCTGATAACAACTCCATTGCAGATGAAAGTTCCATTGATGGAAAGTCAATGGAAAGAACCAATAGCGAAACAGTTCGTATCATGAACAATGAGAGTCCAGAGTATGTACTTGAACACAGTTATGAAGAGTTCAGGAAGGTTGGTGAGAAATTGAAACAAGACCATGCCACCAAACACAAGAAAAACAGGAACCACGGAAGAAGCAAATCCAATACAAACAACACAGGTGAACCGTTAATGCAACACAAAGGAACGGCTTTGGACTCCGAATCTGACGAAGAAAGCAACTCGCTCCAAGCTGCAGATGACTTGGAAGAGGGTGCTGCGGATGATGTTTCGGACATTTGGTACCAGCAAACAATGGAGAAGTTCAAGAGCAAGCCGTGGTACCTAAGACCAACTGTTTTCACGCTGCTTCTGGTTCTTGTGCTGAGGGTCATGTGCATCACGCTGTTGATGACACCAACAGTTGGGCTGTTGTCTGCAAAGCTGTGCAATGAGTTTGAGGTGAAGTACAGCACGGTTTGTGACATGAAGAAGGTTCAGATAGAGCAGAGTAACATCACTTCTGTAGTTTCACTGTTGGTGTCCATCACTGGTATATCCCTATCTGGAAAGTATGGTGAGCTGTCGGACAGACTGGGGAGATTGTTTGTATTGAAGCTGGTGGGTGTCATTGGAGTTGTGCACACGATATTGATGTTAGTCGCATTTCATCCAAGAACACCATTCAACAGGTACTTGGTGATACTTGCCATGTCAAGTGACATAACAGGGGGCATACTGACTCTTATATCGGTGGGGAACTCCTACATCAGTGACATCATACCGCCAAGCGAGGGGACTTTGGCAGGATACATTTCCTTGCTGATGTCAGTCATTTACGGGTCAATTGGATTTGGACCGTTGCTGTCATCGTATATCATCCAGTTGTTCAAAAACTCGTTGATTTCACCATTTTACTTCACAACAGCCACAAGTGTGGCTTATTTGTTAGCAGTGAGCCTATTTGTGCAAGAAAGTAGACATAGGGATGCACAAAGGTATTCCGCCAAGGTGTTGCTGAAAAGCAGATTACGAAGAAAATCATCATTGTCGTCCCTTGACATGACAAGGCAGAACTTGCAACAAAGGAACATGACAGTGAAGCAGAGACTTTACGTGTGGTTCCACATGACAGTTGTTGAGGCCGTGGAACCTATAGGGAAGTTGTGGATAAAAAGAACAGCAAGCGGCTCGTTGGTGCCAAGAGTGAACACCATCTTGTTGATATTGATAGATACATTCTTTTGTTCAGCAACATCTGGATACATACCTGTGATAATGCTTTATGGCATAAAGCAGTATCAATGGACATCAGTTGAGCTTGGATACTATGTGAGTATTGTTGGGCTTGGGAAAAGTGTGATATTGATAACAATGCCATTCATGCTGACATCAATGAAAAGGGTGTTTGGGTTTGAGGTTATAAACAATGGTGTGGACAAGCTGGATAAAACCTTGCTGATGGTATCAACAATTTTTCTTGTGATTTCAACAGGATTGATTCTGTTTTGCAAGGATTACACATGGTCGTTGTACATGTCGGGAGTATTCCAGGCCTTATCAGCGGGAATATCACCAACAATCCAGAACTGTATTTTGAAGTACAGCTCGAAAAAAATAACAGGACAAATCTTTGCAGCACATACACAGCTGAGACACGTGACGATGCTGTTTTTGCCAATAATATTTCTGCAGACATACTCGAGAACATTTGATGTTAAGCCCAATTTGATACT
>JAJLRX010000273.1:0-44049 GCA_030567275.1 Hanseniaspora lachancei | reverse complement strand
TACTTCAAGAGCTTTGCAATTAATTAATAATCTTGTAGGATGCTAATATTGTGATTAGAAAAAGCTAAATGTTGCTTCCTATTATTATGATGAGCCAAAATATCATCTAAGTATTTCTTGACAAAAACCAATCTTTTTGATAAATTTCATATAAATCTTATAAAAGTATGGTGTGCATTGATTAGACCAATTGATATGATTAGCCGTCTGTACTTTTTTTGCTGTGCAAAAGAAAAAAAAAATAAAATGCTTAGTGGATATGTATTTTAGCAATCAGGAATTAGTTGATAACCAGAATCAAAATCCTATGCGCTAAAACATAAACATTGTTGAATCCCAACCAATAATCCAGCTATTTTTTGCAGCAAAAATGCCTTAAGCTATGTTATTTGGCTCACTTCTCTGTAGTATCTATACGATTCAATGCTTTTATTATTTCTATCTGCTATAGTTATAGATATAGATGATTTGAACTTACTGTTAAATTCTCTTGTTTTTACTTATTTGAAAAGCGTATCAAGTAGCTATTGGACTCTTCTTCTATACCCAAAAAAGTATTATAATCTTGTTTGTAAACAGCCAAGTTATCTTGTCATAGCTTGATTCTGCTTTAGGCAAGTTTAGGGATGTCTGAATTAAAGTCAGGATATATATTTGTGAATACATTGTTTTAGGTTCTAAAATACTCTTTTGTCAATTAAGACATATTATTAATAAAAAGTTTTTCAGTTTTTGCATCTTTACTAAGCTCTGTTATCATTTAAGGTGCACTGACCAAACTGGTATTTAAAGCAAAGATTTTGTCATATTTATTGGCTTTGATAAAATCTGATATAACTAATTGCAAACGTTTGTTTCAAACAAATGCTTTTTACTAAAGAAAGCAGTGTTAATATATTGAAAATGTCATCCTTTTAATAAAGAGAAATGCTATATAGATTTTTTTTGTACACTGTGCTCACATCGATAGTGGGTTTTACTCCAGGCACAATTTAAAATTGAGCCTTGGATTTTTGGTAGGTCTTTTAGATATTAACATCAGGTAAATTATAGTTTTTTATGACTTCCACGGGCTTTCAACTAAACCCTGAAATTATATGTTCTTGATTGGTTAAAATTTCTTTTAACTTCAAGTCTTTAACAAGGTTCCTTGAAATCAATATATATCAACTCTCTTTTCAGCTAAAATTTAAGCTGTAGTACTATTAATTGAGACTTGTTGATTTCTTGAATCATCACTCATGCCATCTAAGACACTTAATCGACAGGTAAAAATTTACTGTTCAAAGTCAATATTGGCACAGAATTTTTGATTGTGACTTTTAGTTTCACTACATGCAACAAGTATATTCTTTCTGTGTCTGTTTCCCACTCTGCTGAAAATTTGTTGTGAATTGTCTTGTCTCTAACCTCTTTTTTAAAAAGTCTAACACTTTCACTAAGCCTACGACTTTTACTCAAGCCTTGATTTGTATGATTGGATTCTCAAAGCCTCCTGTTAACTTTACTGGCAAAAACCGGATGGCTTCCAATCTTTTTCTTAGCAGCATTAGCATTGATGGACTTTTTTTCATACCCTTAAAGGAGAATTTGAAAGTCGTTGCTATCATCCCTGTAAAAAATCAAAACTCATTTTATATTTTTTATTAGTAGTTAAATTCACCAAAAACGCTAACATATTTATCTTTTGTGTGGATAAATTCGACACATCTGTCAATGGTAGCAAAATGCTTGGTATTCAGACTTTAATGATTTAAACTCATAACCTTTCTAAAAGACTGAAAAATTAGTCTTGAGTGAAATTTTTCATTAGCAAAGCTCTTGAAAACTCTGACTATATTGTCAACGTTTAACTTCTTAAGCTCTAAAACAGTGGCTTTTTATCAGGTACTCTGGAAAGGATAAGTGGCTTCAAAACATCAGCAAAACCTCTTGGTTTGTATTTTTTATCTGCTTCTCCGCACTCTTTACCATCTTCAGCTATATGTGTGGCCCCATTATCATCAATAATAGTATAAGCAGCAAACTCAGACTCCACTTTTGTATAAACGTGCTCTTGGCATCTCAAGCTCCCTTGATAGAACCATTCTTAAAGCCAAACTAGTCTTCATTCTATTCATAGAATTGCCTAAAATATCAACGGTTGATATTGGTAATGAGCCTGTATAACATCTTGTGAGTAAAATTACTTGCTTCCTTTTAGCTTTGAAAACAACCAATACTTCAGGAAATGCCTTTTCAACAACAACGACCTCAAAGTTTTCATTTTCTTCTTTCCATTCCAGCAGCGAACTTTGGGGTAGTTTGTTGTGTTTCAGTAACATCCTAGGTAATTTGTTTCTCAAAAAGAGTTTGATTTTTACTATCGGAACAATTTACTTAAATACACATTGGGATCTATTTGTAACTTTGAGCTGTCTTATTAAGCTCAATGATTAAAATTTCTAATCTGTGTGTACTCGGTAATGATGTGCTCTACAACATTATATAAAAGACAGTATTATTGATGTTTAGTAAGCTTCTGGATAGCAGATTACTTGGTATGTGGCTTCAAATGTTGAAATATTGTGATTTACCAATATTTGTGTGCATTCAAAAGTTTCAGCCAATAATGTTATTCTGTAACTATACCAACATGATATATTAGAGCTGTTACAATCAAGAACAAGAGGTTGAAGTCGATGGAATTACCTATTATTGTTTCAGAATAAAGTTGTAATTTTCAACATTAAATCAATACTGTAAAGTGGCATGTTTATCTCTTGTATAGTGAATTAATCTTTTTTTCAATTATGGAACTTTAATAATTTACTTACAAGTATAAACCATTTGTTGCCACCTTTTCTCCATAGTAGAACTAAAATATGAAAGAGATCTCTCATTCCAGTCTTTGCATAGCTATAATATATCAACACATATAACTTGTGTCGACTTTTTTGTATACGTTTTAGAATCACAATTATTAATAGAAACCTTTACGAAATAGGCCATTCACTTAGTTTGATGGACGGTGAGATTTATTCATGAATGAGAAAAAAACGTTGTCAAAAAATCAGTTACATTTTTGCTCGCAAATTATTTCTCAAGCTAGAAAAACGTAGCTTTACTTTTTATCTCCTTGTATCTTGTTAAATTTGTTAGCCAGCCATGTGTGCACAAAAGCAGGTTTGTTTTAGTGGCCAGACAGACCTTTCCAGAGCCAATGATGTACCAATATGAAGATTTCCTGGCAATGGAGCTACAGTGACAGGCCAAAACAACAAAACTTTTGAAAACTGAAAATGATCAAATCTACTAATGTTAAACGGAATTTTTTTGTAGCCTAAATACAAAAACCCATCGTAACATAAGGAAACAAATGTGACGTTTGACGGATAGAAACAAATTGATACACAATATATACTTATAACAGTGTGCTATCAGAGCTTTGTTTCTTACTCTAAACAAAGGTTATTGGCAAGCTTTATTACTATCATATTGCTATTAACAGAGAGAAAGAGCCTTTTATTACAGATAAAACAATGATTTGGTGATTTGTGAAGTGTTTTTTATCAAAGAAAAAAAAAAAAAAAACAATTACAAAATGACTTTGTATACTTGAATAACCACATATTAATAAACAATAAATGAATTACTGTAAATGAATACATGGTAACTTCTTGTATGCCACCGCAAGACCAGATGCTTATCATTTTAGAGAAGCAACTGATAAATGTTCAATAGAGAGATAGTTACCTGACGAGCTATTCATCCTACATCAAATCTACGTTTCTCTTGAAGAAAACCATCAGCCTATTATTGCCGAAATAAAATCCAGAACCGTAAAATAATTAGGAAAATTACTTTACTAGTCGAAGTAGCAAATCTACTCACACATGGATTGGAATGGCTAAAGTCTTTATATATGATTAAGCCAGCTTTATTTTCCAGTATTTTCAGTGAGTATGTTGCTAACTTCATGTATAAGGAGTTACTTCTATCTTGAAGCTTATTTTTTCCTATTTTCTTTTAATCAAATTATTTTACTTTTAGCTTAAGATTTGATAAGGCAAATTTATTTGTGGTACTACTGGATTTGGGATCTACGACAGAGGACAAACCTAAGCTTATTGAACCAATAATTGATAAAAACCATTGAAACAGTTTCGCGCACATAATTTGCCTCTCACGCGTTTAGCTTTAATTTTTTATTTTATTTTTTTTTGATGAAACTTTCATTAATGATAATATTCTGCTAATAAGGAAAACTTTTTTATTAAATAAACCAAAGAATAAAGATATAACTTGATATATATTAAGCGAGCTTAGAAAAGAAATTGCGATAAAGATAATATAATAAAAATGACTACAAAGTCTTTGGTATTTCTTCCAGAATCACTTACAGCAAAGAATCAAATTATCACTTTGAACCATCCTAACTACGAAGAAACTAAATCTGATATAACACTCCTGCTTTCAGACGGTTCTGATAGTGAGGAGCAGAAGGTCTACTGGATACAGGAAAACAAATTTGGTAAATCACAAGAAGGATCAAACTTGACAATTAAGTCAACTTTTTATTTCAAGACTCATGATTTACAGAAAGGGGGCATAATAAATAACGATTCAATATATTTCAGCACTGATTATGATTTGGCCTTTTCATTAATATCACACTTTTACAGAACACATAGAATGGACTTTATTTCAAAAGACGTTGAAAGTAAGTTTGAAACACTGATTGACATACACATCGGATTATTTGAGAATAATAGTAATTGGAAATACATTAATAAGAATCTTTTGAAAGAGAGTTTGATGAAGTTTTGTTCATTTATAGAGGAAGACCTTGGTGGAGAATCAAAAGAAGTCTTTTTCAAATTGACAAATACAAAACTATTGGACTTTTTTGAAATAAAGATAGAGAATACAACTAAAAATTTCCCACATAGATTGTTACAAAAAATCAACAACATGTACCCTGCACTGTCGTTACAAAACGAAAAGATTCTTGAGCAAGCCAAGTATTTCTACTCGTTACAGCTCATGGCTTCGTTGGTACCATTTAAAGTCTATGAATATGTTGAAGCTAGTTTCAGAAGATCCCTTTATCCTGATTTTATCAACTACATTGAAGTTGACTATAAGAAAACTATAGAGCAAAACCAGCAAGAAGAAATGCTGTTGAAAACAGCAAAATCATTAAATCAAGGTCTTCAGGGTAATGTATCACAAGAGACTGTATATTCTAAAAAGAAGGTCAAAACTAAAGCAATTCCTAAGTATAAAGGTTTGGACAGCTTTTTTAAAGTAAAGAAGTAAAATAGATTAAAATAACATATTAGGATAACGATAAAGGTGCATTCTTCTTCAAATGGAAGTATTTTGAAAAAGTTGCTTTTTTTTTTTTTTGAGTCTTATCGCATTTCAAAAAAAAGAAAAAAAAAAAATTAAATTCGAAACATATTTCATATATATTTTTTATATTCCTTCTTTACAGAATTAACTACAAAAAATACACCTTAAGTAACTAAGAAATAATAACGCATATAGACTATAACATAAATTAATGGAAGATAACAAAAGAAACGTGGAAGTTTCAGCTGATGCATTTTTGCCTGTGATCAAACCCAAGAAGAAAAGAAAACTCAATCTTGTTGAAGTGAAAATAGAAACACCAAATGTTACCAATGAGAACAAACTGGAGGAAGAAACAAGGGCGAAACTCAAAAACATAAACGATCAGATAGATTTACAAGTGGTAAAGCCTAAAAAGCTTTTGGACTCTGCTCAATTCAAAAAGTTGCTAGATGAAAAGAGACAGAAAAAAGTTGAGGAGCTCCTGTCGATAAAGAGTTCCGAATGCCACTTTTGTTTCAATAACCCCAAAGTTGCTAGTCACATGTTGATAAGTATAGCCGAGCACAGCTATGTAACCCTAGCCAAGGGGCCTGTGTCTGTTCCTAATAAGAAAATCCGCTTTCCTGGCCACATTATCATCACACCTATAGAACACAAGCCAAAGCTTGGAGAATATTTCAGCGAACCTGATATTGTTGAACAGCCACTTTATAAGGAACTAGTAGCATATGAACATTCCATTTCCGACATGTATGCAAAAGTTGACATGGGAACAGTTTTTTTTGAATTTAATATGACAACAGGTGTGCATTATCACATACAAGCTGTTCCAGTACCTATTCAGTTCATATCAAAGGTCGCTAAATCAATAGATAGACAGTACAAGTATCAAAACAAAAAAGCAGGAGAAGAAGTGATGACTAAGTTTAGAAAGTTTGTTGATGAGAATGATAAGGAGTACAAAGACTTTATCAACGATAAATCAAACAACTACATTCAGTTCAAAATCATGAATACAAGAAGAAAATGTGAAATTTATGTATCTACCTTTGATCCTAACAAAAGAATAGATATGCAGTTTGGGAGATCTGTTATGGCTTATGTATTGAACCAGCCAAAGAGAGTATATTGGAACAATGAAGTTTGTCAAGAAACAGAGGCTCAAGAAAAGAAAAATGTTGAGTTATTTCAGATGTCTTACAATGAATTCGATATTGCATGATGATGGTTTGACAACTGCAATTAATTATATATGTTCTATTAATGATACCAAAAAAAGAGGCTTGAATTGACTCTATAAACTTATATGTAGCGATATATAGCATCAAAATTCACTACCTTCCAGTTGATCGTTCAGTGTGAACTTACCCTTGGTGGCATTTCTTTTAGATGCCATTTGACTTGAGGTGAATTGCCTTTTGACCTTGCTAGTCATCTTTTCTATTTTAGCTTCAGCATCTTGCGCTTCCTGCTCAGCATATTGCATGACCAGCCTTCTTCCTAACAAGTGGACTCCCTCCAATTGGTTCATGGCAGATTCAGCTTCCTTAGGCAACAGAAACTCAACAAATGCAAACCCTCTGGCTGACTTGTCAAACTTCTTAGGAACCCTGACGGATTTCAATTGACCAAATGAAGAAAACAATTCGTAGATGTCCTTTCTGGCAGCTTCGAAGGGCAAATTCTTAACAATGATTTTACTGGAGACCTTCTTGCTGGATTTGACCTTAGCATTGTTGACGGTGTTTTGTCTATGAGAAATTTTCAGTTGAATTTTGTGACCTTCAATGACAGAACCGTCCAAAGTACTAATAGCGATTTCAGCTTGCTGTTTGGTTTTAAACTCAACAAATCCAAAACCCATGGAGAGGGTTCTGTTTTTATTTTTAGGATCCGGCTTGGTTTTAACTTGAGCAAGTAAGAACCCTTCAATAGGACTAAAATGCTGTTTCAGTATCTCTGAGGTTGTGGAGAAGTTCAAGTTTTTGACAAAAATGGATGTTGTAGGACCTGAGAATTCTTCTTCATTGTCATCAACATCTTCATTTTTGGTATCGACAAGCATTTTCTCAACATCAACCTTGTCCTCATCAATTGCTATGATACTATTTTTTTCAACATTTTGAGCAGCTTGCTTCACTAAATCATCGAGCTCTGCAATTTCCCTTTTGCTTGGTTCTAATTCCCTAAAGCAATCTTTTGGACCCTTTTCTAAGTACAAAATACCATCCTTGAATTTCTTATATGATAAGTTTTGGAAAGCTGACCTGGCAGACGTTTGATCTCTGTATTGCAAAATGGCAATGATACCATTTGGTGGCATAATGAATCTTTTGAGAACACCAAATGGCAGGAACAACTCAGCTAGTTCAGCGATTGTTGTACCAAATGGGAAGTTCTTGATCAAAATAACTGTGTCGTCTCTTTCTTGCTTATTAAAGTTTTTCAAGTCCACACCCTTGCCTTCAAAGAATTGCCTAACGTCGTTGATCACAGCAGCTTCGGCAAGTGCTTGCTTGACAGCAGCGTTGCTGGATTCGGCATCAATAAGTTCGTTTTTCTCTAAGCCCAGTTTGAAGGCCATACTTTCAAGAACAGCATCTTGGTTCAAGTACAAGGAGTTCCATTGGAATGTGCTTTTGGATGCTTCGTGTTTTCTTTTCAGTTCCTTTTGTTTCTTCAGAGGCATGTTTTTCAAATCAAACTCTGTTAACATATGTGTCTTTTTCCCATCACCTGGAATGATGTGAAGAAGTCTCCCTTGAAAAATCTGTTTATCCAATTCAATGTAAGCTGTGACAGCATCATCTGGGTTCTTGAATAATACATACACATAACCCTTTGATTTACCTGTTCTGGTATCCAAAGCAATGTGTATTTCCTCTATTTCACCGTACTTGGAAAACAAAGTCTTGAAATCATCTTCAGAGGCGGTGTAAAGGATATTTCTAACAAAAAGACGACCTGTTTCTTTGATCTTTCTGATATTCTTTTCTTCTTGAGACTCTTCGGGTTCACTCTCCTGTTTTGGTGCTGGCTCATCAACGGCAGCAAGTTCCTCTGGTGTCCTATCAACAGTCTCATTAGGCGTGTCTTCGTTTTCCTTCATGAATGTTCTTTTGCTCCTGAACCATTCCAAATCATCCAAATCGTCATCATTTTCGGGAGTGTTCACTTTAGCTTCCTCGTCCGAGCTGGATGTGTCTTGCTTTGTGGAGGCAGATGCTTGCTGAACAGTGGCCAATAAAGGATTGAAACCCTCGTCCTCGTCTCCAGATTTTCCGTCATCTGCTTTAAGTTTGCTATAGTCGAAGTCAGTTTTGATATCATCACTGAAAAAGTTGTTAGTTGCATTGCTGTTGCTTTGCAAAATGGAGGAGTACTCTTTATTTTGGTTGTTGTTTTCCACATTCATGGTTTCCATGAACTCCTTCAACTGCTTGTTTTTTTCAACTTCCTTTTCTATATCAGTACTTAGTTTCACTTTCTTGTTTTTGTTTTTGCCGAGTTTTTCATCTTCCCTTTGTTGTAACAGTTGTTCCTCCTCTTCTCTTAGTTTTCTCAGGGCTTCTTGTCTTTTCATCTTCATTGGAGTTGGAATGGATGGATCAACAAAACTTTTGGCCAAACTCACTTGTATCTTTGAAGTGTGAATGAAAGAGTTGTTATGAAACTTAACAGCATCTTGAGCATCTTCTTCGTTTTTGAACCCAATAAATGCAAATCTTCTAGACTGTCCAGTTCTGTTGTCTTTAACAAGTTTGATATCGGTGATCAATGAGTTGACACTTGAATTTTCATCATCTTTGTGCACTGTCTGTAATCTTTTGGTGAAATGATCCTTCAATTGATCTTCGTTGAAGTAAGTGGGTAAGTTCTTGATAATGATTCTGGTGGATGATAAAGTACCTGTAGACATTGTTTGTGGTAGCTGTACTGGATTTATAACTTAGAAAAAAAAAAAAAAACATAAATGGACTATTGTGTTAAGATATTATATAGCCTGTATATAATCATATATTGAAAACGATATATGATATTTTCCTTTATTTTAGAGAAAATAAGAGAGTGGAACGTTTCTTTTTTTTTTTTATTTCTTTTTTTTTTTTTGGCTTGGAAATGATTACAACTTTGCCTGATACGTGAGTACTTCCTGTTTGGGAAACTATGCACTGGGATGTCACGTTATCTCGTGCGATTTTCAAAAAAAAAAAAAATAAAAATAAAGCAGTGCACGTGACTCTGCCTCAAAGTTTCAAAACCAATAGTTACACACAATCAAATGATAAATACTTCACCATAACTAATAGCTATATAAAGACCAAAGAAAGTTATGGTGATATAGACACAATAAAGGTGTTTACCACAATATAAAGTGTATAGATATATCATAAGATATTGTAATTGAAACAATACTGTACAGATTGTATCACATGATCATATTCATTGTTCGGATTCCCGAGGTCATTCTCTGCCTATCTCCGATGACGATGTGAAAATGAGAGATTCTATGAAGAAATTCTTCAACCAATTAAAGTTTTCCAACTTTCCTTGGATGGCAAATTATTCACCTTTTATACAAAAAATTCTTCTTCGAGGGAATGTTTACTAACATTTCTCAAATGGCGAATTTACTTATATAACTTTATATATGAAGAGAGAAAGATCTTTCATTCTTTATTCCCATTAACTTTTAACACAACTAACTAACAAGACAATACATTAGGCCGTACACCTAACATTCATGACAATCAAAGCCAAATGTCAAGATTTTGTCAAATCGTTGAACCAAAAACGGAAGTGAGTCAAAAAAAAAAAATTTTTTTTTTTTTTCTTTAATTTTTTTTTTTTTTCGCATGTTCTGTCATCGTGCCTAATTCATGAACTATCAACTCTTATTAGTAATTGTTGCAAACATATTCATTCATAGTCTGTTATCTAGAAGACAGAGTCTTTATTAAAGAACCAGAAAAAATAAATAAGTCTATTGCTTCTCTGTTGATCAAAAGAATAAGTATATGTATAGTGCTCTCAGACATACATACAGACATTATACTCATTTAACCGCATTTAATAACCATTACTACCCAAAAAGATTATACTCTAGTGAATTAAAGCTATCTCATCAACAACTAAAGAACTTACAATACGACTCATTTAGACACTTGTTTAAAAACATCAGAATGAACCCAAACAACGAACAACAAATACCTGAAGTTGATCCTAAGACAGGTGAAATTATCATCAACCCATTGAAGGAGGATGGTAGTGAAAAGACTCCTAAGGAAATTGAAAAGGAAAAGAAGAAAGCTGAGAAGATGCTGAAGTTTTTGGCCAAGCAAGCCAAGAAGGCCGCTCCTGCTGCTGCCAAGTCCGATAAGAAGGAAAAGAAGAAAGCTGAGAAGCCAGTTGAAGTCATCCCTGAGTTTGTTGACAAGACTGTTGCTGGTGAAAAAAAGATCTTGCTACCTTTGGACGACCCATCCTTGAAGATCTACAACCCATCCAATGTTGAGTCTTCTTGGTACTCATACTGGGTCAAGTCCGGTGCCTTTGATCCTGAATTCACTGAAGATGGTAACATCAAGCCAGAGGGTGTCTTCTCCATTCCTGCTCCACCTCCAAATGTCACTGGTGCCTTACACATTGGCCATGCCCTGACAATTGCCATTCAAGATTCATTGATCAGATACAACAGAATGAAGGGAAAGACTGTTTTGTTCTTGCCTGGCTTTGACCATGCTGGTATAGCCACCCAATCTGTTGTTGAAAAGAAGATCTGGGCCAACGAAAAGAAAACCAGACACGACTTTTCCAGAGAGGAGTTTGTAGGCAAGGTTTGGGACTGGAAGGAAGTTTACCACCAAAAGATCAAGTCCCAAGTCACCAGAATGGGTGCCTCCTACGACTGGTCCAGAGAGGCCTTCACTTTATCCCCCGAGTTGACAAAGTCTGTTGAAGAAGCCTTCATCAGATTGCATGATGACGGTACCATCTACAGAGCTTCCAGATTGGTCAACTGGTCTGTCAAGTTGAACACTGCGATTTCCAACTTGGAAGTTGAAAACAAGGAAATCAAGGGAAGAACAGAGCTTTCCATTCCTGGCTACGAAGAAAAAGTTGAGTTTGGTGTCATCACGTCCTTTGCCTATCCTGTTGTTGACTCTGAAACCAATGAAAAGTTAGTTGTTGCAACCACCAGACCCGAAACCATCTTTGGTGACACTGGTGTTGCTGTTCACCCTGAAGATCCAAGATACAAGCACTTGCACGGCAAGTTTGTCAAGCATCCATTCATCGACAGAAAGATTCCAATTGTCACCGATGCTGAGGCTGTTGACATGGAGTTTGGTACTGGTGCTGTCAAAATCACTCCTGCCCATGACATGAACGATCACAACACCGGTAAGAGACACAACTTGGAGTTCATCAACATCTTGACTGATGATGGTTTGCTGAACGAAAACTGTGGTCCTGAGTGGGAAGGTGTCAAGAGATTCGATGCCAGAAAGAAAGTCATTGCTGCTCTGAAGGACATGGGTCTGTTTGTTGGCCAGGAGGACAACGAAATGGTTATCCCAACCTGTTCCAGATCCGGTGATGTTATCGAACCCCTGTTGAAGCCCCAATGGTGGGTTGCCCAAAACAACATGGCTGCTGAAGCCATCAAGGCCGTCAAGAAGGGTGACATCACCATCACCCCAAAGACATACGAGGCCGAATACTTCAGATGGCTGGAAAACATCCAAGATTGGTGTATCTCCAGACAACTGTGGTGGGGCCACAGATGTCCTGTCTACTTTGTCAACATTGAAGGCTCCACTGAAGACGAAAACGCCAAGAGAAGATGTGAAGACAACTACTGGGTAGCTGGTAAGAACGCTGATGAAGCCAGAGGCAAGGCCGCCTTGAAATTTGCTGGAAAGAACTTCTCTTTAGAGCAGGACGAGGATGTTTTGGACACATGGTTCTCTTCTGGTCTGTGGCCTTTCTCCACACTAGGATGGCCAAACAACACCATGGACATGTCCAAGTTCTATCCATTCTCCATGTTGGAAACTGGCTGGGACATTCTGTTTTTCTGGGTTGTTAGAATGATCTTGTTGGGTATCAAACTGACCGGCAAGTCGCCCTTCAACGAAGTCTTCTGCCACTCCTTGGTCAGAGATGCTCAAGGCAGAAAGATGTCCAAGTCCTTGGGTAACGTTGTTGATCCTATTGATGTCATTGAGGGTATCTCCTTGGAGGACCTCCACGCCAAGCTATATGGTGGTAACCTGGATCCAAGAGAAATTGAAAAGGCCAAGCTTGGTCAAAAGGAATCCTATCCAAATGGTATTCCACAATGTGGAACTGATGCCTTGAGATTTGCCTTGTGTGCCTACACAACTGGTGGTAGAGATATCAACTTGGACATCTTGAGAGTTGATGGATACAGAAAGTTCTGTAACAAGATCTACCAAGCCACCAAGTTTGCCCTTATGAGATTGGGTGATGATTACGTTCCATCTGCCACTGAAGGCTTGAGTGGTAAGGAATCCTTGGTTGAAAAGTGGATTTTACACAAGTTAACTGTCACAAGTAAGATTGTCAATGAAGCTTTGGAAAAGAGAGACTTCTTGACCTCCACAAGTGAGATTTACGCTTTCTGGTACACCATCTGTGATGTTTACATTGAAAACTCCAAGTACCTGATTGACCAAGGAACTCCTGAACAACAAAAGTCTGCCAAGGACACCTTGTACATCCTTTTGGACAACACCTTGAAGATGATTCATCCATTCATGCCGTTCATCTCCGAAGAAATGTGGCAAAGATTACCAAAGAGATCCACTGAAAAGTCTCCAGAAACAATTGTCAAGGCATCCTACCCTGTTTACAGAGAGGAATACTTCAACGAAAAGGCCTTGTCTGACTATGATTTGATTTTGGAATCTGTCAAGACATCCAGATCCATCCTGGCTCAATTTGGTATTTTGAAGGAGGGTAAGGTTATTGTTGAATCTGAAGCCCAATATGACTTGTTTGTTGAACAAAAGGACTCCATTGTCTCTTTGATCAAGGCCATCAAGGAAGTTGATGTTGTCAAGTCTGCCTCTGAAGTTCCAGAAGGCTGTGTGTTAGGTTCTGTTACTCCTGAAACCAATGTTCATGTTTTAGTTAAGGGCCAAGTTGATTTGGATGCTGAAATTGCCAAGGTTCATAAAAAATTGGAAAAAGCCACTCACTTCAAAAAGAACCTGGAAAAGGCTGTTTCTGTCAAGGATTATGAAGTCAAGGTTAAGAAGGAGATCCAAGACCAAAACAAGACAAAGTTGGAAACCTATGCTGCTGAAATTGAAGGTTACGAAGCCACCATTGCCAACTTGAAGAAGTTACAAATCTAATTGTAGAATAATTCAGATATATATGTTTTAAATTTGTTAGAAAAAAAAAAAAAAAAGATTAAACGAATGCCTTTATATGTATTTTTTCTTTTGATAACTCAATGATTTAGCTTTTCCATATATAACCATTTTGCACCTTTTCCTTGATTAATGTTCTGATTTTCTTGAATTCAAGCTCTGTGTTTGCTTGAGCAGCATCTATGATTTTTATGATGTCATCATCATGGAATGTACCCTTTGAGTCCATGAGTAAAATGTCGGATATTTTGTTTTCTTCTATTTCTAACACCAAGATGTGTATAGATTTGTAGTTTAGAGATTGTAAGCTTTCAAGTGACTCGACCTCTGTGATGTTGATGACTTGGTTCTTGTCGTTGATGGTGAAAAGATTTGAGTAGTAACAAGATTTTAGAGCTATGTTGGCATCAATCAACGAGAGGAATACACTGTTGAAACATGAGTTCAGATCTATCATTGATGAAACAATCTCATTGAATGGATCGTTTTGCAATGAGCCAAAGGAATCAAACGGGTTTGATAGAATCTGAGCATTGACTTGGATCAACTCTCTAGGATACTTTTCAGTGACGACCACTGACTGGAGGGCAGTAGCTAACTTGTCCTGCATCACAACCTCTCTGGTTGATGGACCAACACCGTGTGATGGTTTTATGAATACTTCAATGGCAGCTTGAAGTGGTAACCTATGTCTTTGCTTTGGCTCCAAAGGACCAGAAACACCTGTGATGACTTTGGAGTTGACTGTGGTGTATTCACAGGAACCATCTAGATTTTTCAGAACGGAGTACTTTATGTTTGCCATTCGGAAGCAGATTTTTTCACTTTAGAAATAAAACAAGTTAATTTTATATGCTTATATATGGGCATTTGTTATTCTTTTTCGTTTACGTTGAGTTAAAAGGAGAGAATTTCAACTAGTTTTGGAAAATTGAGAGAGTTTTGATTTTTCTTTAAGAAAAAAAAACAAAAAAAAAAAGAAAAGAAATTTGTAGAAAGTGTTGGGTAATTTCTCTCGCAAGTCACGTGCCACATACAGATTCCACTTTTTGTATTTTTTTTTTTTTCTTTTGGAAAAGCACTTCGCTACCATGAACCACAACAACATAGACACAACACATCAAATCCTATAAGTACACAGCAAGAATATATACCACATTCAATCATATTATTGTCTTTAACGTAAAGTTTTCATAAAAGTATAGCTACATACTTGTAATTATCCTTTGTCTTTCAATTCAATGTTTGAAGATATAATAGTGGTTTCTATTTCACTTTTTTTTTTTGCATTCAAGACTTTTATATACATCGAGGTTAGCATTTTGTTGAGAAACCTCACACATGTTTTACTGAGCTCATGTCAAAAATTAATAACATGTTTTCTTATAATCCAGATATCAATGGGGGAGGATCATTTACACCCCCTCCTGCTAAGCATCTATCTACACTTGAAAGATTCGGGTTTACAAAAGTGTTTTTTAAGTTGATGATAAGCTTATTTTCATTAAGCTGGATATGGTTTTTTTTGTTTTTCTTAAAATAACACAAAGGTGGATTATCAAGAGTCCACTGGTATGACATTCCAGTGTGTGTTGTTTAACCGAAAAAAAAACCCCCCCATGTTTTTTTATATTTTTTTATGTAGAAATTATTACGGGATTAGATGAAATTAGACGAACCGAAACACTTTGACCCATAAATATCCCACAAAACAAGAAAAAAAATAAAAAACATTAATCATTGGAAACTTACTCCCCATATTTGTTAAACGTGGAAAGTACAAAATACCCCACTTATCAAAAAAAAGAAAACAAAAAAAAAAAAAAAAAGTAAAAGCTTATATTAGTTATATATCATCATCATCATTATATTTGTATCATTTCTATGTAATTTAGTGGGTGGTGTCAACAACGTATCTACCCAAGATCTTACCAGCAGCCATTTCTTCAAAGACTCTTGGTAATTCAGATAAACCAACAATCTTAATTGGGGATCTGACTAGACCTCTTTCAAAGAAGTCCAAGGCTTCTCTAGTGTCGGCTCTGTTACCAACATAGGAACCAACAATCTTGTAGGATCTAACAACTTGGTCAAAGACATTGGACTTACAGTAGGCATTGGCTGGTAAACCGACCAAGACAATGGTACCATTGGTTCTGACGTAGTGGGTGGATTGAGAAATGGCGGCTTCAGCAGCAGATACAGAGATGACACCATGGGCACCACCGTTGGTGGCCTTGTTGATGGCAGCTGGAACATCCTTTTCCTTGGTGAAGTCAACAAAGATTTCACCACCACACTTCTTGAACAATTCTTCCTTACCTTCACCACCATCAATACCAATGACTCTCAAACCCATTGCCTTGGCGTATTGAACAGCTAAGGAACCTAAACCACCAGCGGCACCGGAAATGGCAACCCATTGACCTGGCTTACAGTCAGCAGACTTCAAGGCCTTGTAGACAGTGATACCAGCACACAAGATTGGAGCAACCTCAGCTAGGTATTCTTCGTCCTTACCGTACCATTCAGAACCTGGCTCTGGCTTTGGAATGTGGGCAGCTTGGACAGCTAGACCAGTGGCGTATTCTTGGAAGGAACCGTTGTGGGTGTAACCAGACAAGTCAGCTTCAGGACAGTTGGATTCGTTTGACAATTCACATTCTTCACAGTTCATACAGGAACCGTTCAACCACTTGATACCGGCGTAGTCACCCAAGTTCCAGCCCTTGACGTTTTCACCAATGGCAACAACAACACCAGCACCTTCATGACCACCAACACAGTATGGGTCGAACTTGACTGGCAATGGCCAGTCACCCTTCCAGGCGTGCAAGTCAGTGTGGCAGACACCAGAGTACTTGATGTTGATCAAGATTTCGTCAGCCTTTGGAGTTGGAACATCAATGGTTTCGTACTTCAATTCACCGTTGTTTTTGTAGAAAGTGACACCTTTTTGAGTTTTTGGAACAGACATTTTGTAATTATTTTTGGTAGAGATTTATATTAGTTAAGTAAGAACTTACTATATTTGTTTGGTTTTTTAGTGTTAATTATTTTGTACCAGAGGAATTATGAGTAAATGGATTAAAGTTCATATTTGAAAACAAGGATACATGATCTATTTATATAATATGTCAGAAAAAACAACACTGACGAAATTGTCGGAATATGACACGTTTCTGAATCGAAAGATTACCACTACAGGTATTGTTTTATTTCTGTTGCGTGATATTTTGCGTGTGTGGTGGATTTAGAATTTGTGGAGTACCAATGGTATCTGTTTTTTTTTTATGCTGGTGACATGAAGTATTGGCTCCAAGTGTGATTCTTTCTGTTTTTGGTGGAACCTGGGAATTCCACACTTGACTAAAATTGCGCGCTGGTGTGAAAAAAAATAAATAAAAAAATAACAGAAATCACCCTATTGAAAAAAAAAAAAAAAACAAACTTAAAAATAAAATCGGTAGTAGCAACTGCTTTCAAAAAAATAAATAAATAAAAAAACAGTAGACATATGATTCACTTGTATTCGTTTTATCAAAACTGAATATTCTCTTTTTCTTTATTAGTTATTTTATTAAATTTTCTACAAATCTTTTCAGTGAAATAGCTAGTAAAATCAGAACATTACCCAACGTTTACTCTCTAACCAGAAACATATATATTTTTTTTCTTCGTTCATGCTGAAATAAAATAAAAACAAGTACTTCTTCAGTTTCTATTCTCTTTCGATTTCACTTCACATGGTTAATCTTTTAATGAAAACAAATTTGTTGCTAAACTTCCATATCCATGGTACCACTTTTTTTTTTTTTCCCTTTTCCTTTTCCAAAACGTGCTCTTGTAGCTGATATGAATTGATTTAATTCAACATAATAGATGCATCATCTCATCTCATCGATAAACTTTATTTCACTTCTCCTTTAAAAATTGAACGTATATAAATTCCATTCAAAAAAAAAAAACAAAAAAAACAATTTGTATACGCATCTCAATACTGTTTGGCTTTTTGAACATCAAAAACATCAAACGATTTATCAATAGCTCTTCTTTCTTGACTGGAAGTCTATATAAGCTGTTGTAGACCTGTATTGGACATTTAAAATAACAGTTGTATTGTATATTAATTCTTCGTTTTGATATATATAAATTTTATATTAAATATAATGTTATACCTCTAGCCGATTTTGTTAATCATACTCTGAAGGCTTTTTTTTTATTTTACAAATTGCTTACGACCTTCCTGCAACAGTACTCATAGATTTCTCCCCTCTTCATTTCGGGGAGTCTTATTTCAATAAAGATAAATAACCATCTTACCTGCGCACATATATTATACATGTATGGACCTGTTATCGCCTATTAACTCCGAAGTTCTCTACCAAACAAACAGCATTCTTTTTTTTTGTTACAACAAAAAAAATTAAAACTTTTATACTAATGTAATATTTCATGATAGCAGTATACTTGTGATACTTTCATGGTTCCTTGTGATTACTTTGTAGGTAAATTAACAAAAAATATTTGAGGCTGTATAGACAATACCAAACAAATATCAAGTGTAAATAATTTTTAGTGGTTTTATAGTGTAGTGGTTATCACTTTCGGTTTTGATCCGAACAACCCCGGTTCGAATCCGGGTAAGACCTTTTATTTTTTGAATTATTCAAAAAAAGCATAAATACAATTTTTATGACTGTGTATATGCATTTTTTTTCTCTTTTTTATATCAGTAAAAAAAGTACACTGAATAGCTCTTGTGAACTGTCTGATTGTAATAAAAACATTTTAGAGAATTAGTTAATTTAAATAAGAAAGTCTAGTGTGTTGTCTCCCTCGTTCAAACTGAGCCAATCTAAAAAATACTTCTCCGTTTTTTTCCCCACTCAATTCTGTTTTAAATATGAAGTCTAGCTGTGGTTTCATACTAATTATGGTAATGGTTTGAGGAGCTAACAAATGTCAATACTAGCATGAATATTTGGGAATATTTTTTTTGTTCCTCGTTCCAATTCGCTAGCTTTTCGGGAAAAAATAAATAAATCGGTAAAGCTCCTTATGGAATTTATTCGTAAATATTGAATAATTTTGAAATTCATATTTTTATGTTCTGCCTTTTTCTTCTATTAGATCTCTAGTGTACATAAACAATCAACCTGAAACAATAATTTAAAACACCAATCTGACGTTGCATTTGTTCTTTCACATAGATATATCCTGAAATTTATATTTATTTAAACCCTCCCAGAAACACTTAAGACAACGAAATAGAAGGAGATGACTCAAAAAGATGCTTTAAGAAGCGGCCACGAAGTGTCCTCTATGAAGGCTATGGTGGCTGGTGGGGTGAGTGGTCTTGTAGCCAGGTTTTTCACCGCACCGCTAGATGTGTTGAAGATATCAGCACAGCTGAAGCCACGAAACAAAATCATCAGTGTGCATGACAGCAACAGGGGCATGGGTATAAGTTCATTTCAAATATCAGCTGATGATTCATTCAAGGGAAAGAACAACATGACTTTCCTCAAGTATGGGCGTAATGGGAGTGATCTGATAAGCATAACAAGGGAGATCTTCAAACGAGATGGGATAAAGGGATTCTTTAAGGGCAATGTTCCCGGAATGAGCATGTACTTGATTTATGGCTCAGTGCAGTTTTCAACATACTCCTACCTGAACAGAACAATACGGCTGTTTGAAAGTAATAGCCTTGCGCCCAAATACTACGAGTCCTTGAATTCATTGGTCAACGGGGCATTGGCAGGAATTTCAGCGTGTATAATAACATATCCACTGGATGTTCTAAAAACCAGATTCGTGGCCATTCCCAGCCGAAACAGAGAGTCCATGATCAAGGAAGTTGTGCAAATATACAGGCATGAAAACGGGCTAAAGGGGTTCTACAGAGGATGTGGGGCATCCGTGGGGACCTTTGGGCTTTCAACAGCACTGATCTTTTCCATATACGAAACCCTAAGCATATTTATAGAAAAAAACAAGGAGTTCAGCTTTGCAGCTCCCTTTGTTTCAGGAATCACCGGAGTCATCGCCAAGACTCTTACGTTTCCCCTAGACACAATAAGAAGAAGAATACAGATAATGCAGGCAAAAAACTTGGAAAAAATTACATCGGAAAGTGACGTTTACAGAGCTTACAACATGAAGAAAAAGTTCTTTAGTATTGGTAAACAGATTGTCAAAACAGAAGGCATTCTTGCATTGTATCAAGGATTGACTGTAGGCCTAGTCAAGTCAGCTCCAACAACAGCAATCAGTTTATCCGTTTACCAATACATAGTGAATTTATGAGATGATTAAATAACGAGTTTCACGTGAGGGCATTAGGTGGGGGGTTGAAAATTTTTTTTTTATTTTTCTCTTTGAATAGCTTGGCGTCTTTAGAGTATTTTTTTTTTTTTTCAGTTTTATTTCTTTTTTTCACCCCCCTTTTTTCAATTTATATATATTTTTTTAAACTAAACATCATCACCGTAAGCATCCACCACATTCAATATATCAAAACATCGCTACAAATGTCAGCTACTACCAAGATGAATAAAAGAGCGATCACTGCGAAGGACGTCATGCTGTACATACCCAACAAGATCGGGTACCTGAGGGTGTTGACGATGGTGATATACCTGTTTTTCATGCCTCGTTACCCAACATTAACAACGCTAGTTTATGGGTTGAGTTGTTTTCTGGATGCACTGGACGGAACAATGGCCAGAAAGTATGACCAGTGCTCCCAGCTGGGTGCTGTTTTGGACATGGTTTCGGATAGATCAACCACAGCATGCTTGCTTTGTTATCTGTGTGTTGCGTACAGCCAAAGTTTCTATTTGGTAATCTTCTTGCAACTGATGAACAGTTTGGACCTTTCCTCGCATTACATCCACATGTACGCAACATTGACATGCTCAAACAAAAAGTCCCATAAAACTATAGAGTCCAATGAAAACTGGCTGCTTTACATGTACTACAGCAACAGAAAGGTTCTTTTCACCATCTGTGCTTTGAATGAGGTGTTCTATATGTCATTGTACTGGCTGTCTTTCACTGAAAGCATTGTTTGGAGCAAAATAGGATTCTGGTTCTTCGTTGTGACCTTGCCAGGATATGTTTTCAAGCAAGTGGCCAATGTAATCCAGCTGAACAGAGCTGTTGTAATGCTAGCAGAAAGTGATGCATCTATAGCCAACGAGAAGAAGAATTGAGACATGTAACTTCAGAGTTTATATTACAAGTCAGAGTATATACTACACGTTTTAGTGATATTTGATGAATCTCAAAGGGAATAATTGGTTTTTTTTCTTTGTGTGAGAGGATGTCCTTTTTTTTTTTTCCTTTAGCGCATACGAAGCACGTGAATCCCATTTGGAGAACATGAAACAAGAAACCACACGTGAGGGCCTGATCAGTGTAACTTTTGAGTGCTGAAAAACCAAAAGTGTTAAGAAGCTGCTTATACTGTTTGCTTGATCCAATAAACCAAAAAGAAAAAAAAATAAGATTAAAACAAACGTTCATATTGTGTGGAAATAACACATTGTATCCACACTATTTCTGTATAATGAGCAGTGGCACACCCGCACTTCTCCTTATTTCCAGAAATACTGATATATAGTTGACGTTCCCATGTATGGATTTTCCATGCACAACTACCGTTGGGATAGATTAATTATTTAATTTTTTTAGCCGTGGTTTACCCCCTAAATATCTTGATTATTTTTGTTTAGTTATTTGGAGGGGGGAAAAAAAAAAACAAAAACAAATAGATCACCGATTTTTTTATGATTCCTTTTTACAGAAGTGCGGGGGCGAAATAATTATATCTTTAGGAAAACACACCCACAAAAAAAGACAACAGTTTGCTGGATAATCAGGCAGAAACATGGGGTGCTTATCAAATTTAAGCTGTGATCAATTCACAAATGAGAGGGGCAATTGGTACTATATAAATATAACATTTCCTTTTTGTTTGCTTTTCGATTTGAAGTGGTATATAAACTCAAGTGTTGGTTCATTTGAAGCTTTGATGGTTCCATTTTCACTCTTTTCTTTGTATTATGATAGTAATGAAAAACCATACAATCTAGAAATATTCAAATATTAAAGATATTCCCAAAAAAAAAAAAAAAAAAAAAAGATGTCTCCTCAAATACCTGAAACTCAAAAGGCCATTGTTTTCTACAAAAACGGTGGTGAATTAACCTACGAAGACATCAAGACTCCCAAGCCAAAGCCAGATGAAATTTTAATCAACATCAAGTACTCTGGTGTCTGCCACACGGACTTGCACGCATGGAAGGGTGACTGGCCCTTGGACGTCAAGTTGGACCCCTACTTGGTTGGTGGCCACGAAGGTGCTGGTGTTGTTGTTGCCATTGGTGAAAACGTCAAGGGCTGGAACTTGGGTGACTACGCAGGTATCAAGTGGTTGAACGGTTCCTGTATGAACTGTGAAGAATGTGAATTGTCCCATGAATCCAACTGTCCTGAAGCTGACCTGTCTGGTTACACCCATGATGGGTCCTTCCAGCAATACGCCACCGGTCTAGCTGTCCAAGCTGCCCACATTCCAAAGCCTGAAAAGGACTCCCAATGGTACGGTAAGGACGAAGAATACCTAGCTGAGGTTGCCCCTATCTTGTGTGCTGGTATCACTGTCTACAAGGCCTTGAAGTCCTCTGAAGCCAAGCCAGGCCAATACGTTGCCATTTCCGGTGCTGCTGGTGGGTTGGGTTCCCTAGCTGTGCAATACGCCAAGGCCATGGGCCTAGTTGTTGTTGGCATTGATGGTGGTGAAGGAAAGGAAGAGTTGTTCAAGAAGGTTGGTGGTGACATCTTTGTTGACTTCACCAAGGAGAAGGACGTTCCAAAGAAGATCTTGGACATCACCAGAGGTGGTGCCCATGCTGTCATCAATGTTGCTGTTTCTGAATTCGCCATTTCTCAATCCACACAATATGTCAGATCAAACGGTACTGTTGTTTTGGTTGGTTTACCAGCAGATGCCTACTGTAAGTCCAATGTCTTTGATCAAGTCGTCAAGTCCTACAAAATTGTTGGCTCCTATGTTGGTAACAGAGCCGACACCAGAGAAGCCTTGGACTTCTTTGAAAGAGGTTTAGTCAGATCCCCAATCAAAATCATTGGTTTATCTGAATTGCCAAAGGTTTACGAAGAAATGGAAAGTGGTAAGATCTTGGGTAGATACGTTGTTGATACCTCTTACTAATTTACATGATTAATGACTCCAATGAAAACATTAAATATATATAATTCTAGCTTAAACGTTTCATTTTTTTTCTTAGAGCCAATTAATATAAAGTCTTGCATACATGAAGATTGATATAGACTCCACATTGTTGTATTCCGTTTATATGGTAGCGAACGTTGATTCTTCCATATGGAACGTTTTTTTTTTTTTTTTCCAAAAAAAAAAAAGTCGCGCAGATTAGATTTCTACACCTTTTTTTTTTTTTTTTTACCATAAAGACGAATTGTTGTAAAGTATTTTTTTATTTTTTTTGAAAATACATACTGAATTGATTAACGAAATAAATCAAAAAAAAAAAAAAATAATAAAGAACCATAATTCCACATACTACAATTTATATAGGAAATGTTTATTTCCATAGTTGACAAAATATTGGCCTTGCCCAAGCCTGACTTCAATGGCAAATACGATGAGTTTGTGAATAGATATATTCTGAAGAAGGTATCGTTTCTGAACCAAACGTACATAGATCAGCTTCATCAAGTGATCTACGTTGCATTAGGGTACCACTTACTGTTTCTGATATCTTATTTTCTAATCAAGCCGCTGCTTTCAAAGCTGCTTATTAACAAGAACAACACGGAACTGATAAAAAAGGACAACAAGAACCATACCAAGAATCAGATAGCCATGCACATAGTGTCCCTTTTACAAGCCGTGTGCATTTTGGAGTTCTGCTTTTTAGCTATTCACGAGGATGCAGACTATTATTTCACCTTTTTCAAAGTTGTGAATGAGGCAAAGGGTGTTGAATCCATATCACTAATGAACTTAGACATGTCCAAGCTGTTTGACTCGTCAAGGATAGAAAAAAGATTGTTTGGATTTACAGAGGCAAACAACAAGATCACGATTTTGGCTTGTGGATACTTCCTGTGGGACATGATGATATCAGCTTATTGCTCAACACCGGCATTTATGGTGCATGGTGTAGTGTCGTTCACTGTCTACTCGATAGGGTTGTCGGGATTCATCAACTACTATGCCTGTGTGTTTTTGATTTTTGAATTGAGCAATCCGTTTTTGAACATCAGATGGTTTGCCAACCATTACGACAAGTCAAGCAGCATCCTGGCAAGAATCAATGAAGGCGTCTTCATGCTGGTATTCTTCCTTTGTAGAATAGTATGGGGTTTTACTCAAATAGTCATATTGTTGATAGATTTCTCTCTAATGTATACAAGAAAGGACTTTCAACTGGGACATGCTGTGATCATTGGCCTGGGAAACATTGTTCTGGACATTCTGAACACTTATTGGTTCTTGATAATGGTCAAAATAGCTAAAAAGAAGATGTGCAAAGCCAATGTCTCTTTGAAGACCAAGATCGATTGAACTGTTTCTATATATTTAACATTTATATTACAACTGATTGTTCATTGTTTTTTTTTTATTTGTTTTGTTTTTGTTTATCTTTTGACAGTGGAAGACTGGAACTTTGGTTCACTTTTCAAATATTTTATTGTAATAATCGGATATACAAGGTTCTACTACTTTAAAATGAAAAATCATGTGTAAAACATGCTTGAAAATTCGTTTGGACCAGACGGCGACAGAGACTTGCACCTACGCCGTTCTCAATTATTATTTTTTTTTTTTTTTTCATGAGGGGCGAGGAAAACGCGCTTAAGCCGAAAAAAAATAAAAAAACTAGAATCGCTAAAAAAAGAAGGAAAAAAAAAAAAAAAAAGGTAAAAGCTTATGTGGGTACAAATATCATGATTTACTATATATATGAATCTTTTAATCAAGAAGATTGATAGTGTTTTTAAGACATGAGAAGAGGGGAAAAAAAAGAATAAATATGAATCAAAAAACCCCATGAAGTTCTTTATCTTTCAGTTTCATACTTCACACAGATATTAAGAAAAGCTCAAAGGTACAGATCAATTGTCTTACGTTTAACCTTCTTATTTTAACAAAACAAAAAGATAGATCTTTAATAAATAAAAAATGGAAAATCATGCTAGACGTCCTTCTCAACAGGAGATCATGAACTATTTTTTGTCTGGAAGCGATGAGTCCTCTAATACAACTTTGCACGATAACAATCATGCTAAAAACACACACTCTGCTAATGGTTCACAGGATTTGAACATAAACAGAAAATCTCCAAAGCTTCACACATATAAAACACACAAATCAAATCTTTCAACATCGAGTCTTACCTCAACTCAGCTTAGCTCCAATAAGGTTCTTGGTAAAGATCATTTCAACTCCCCTTATTACATTGCTGTTCCAACTCCAAAGGGCACAAATGCATCCATTGATGTTTATTCAAAGCCAAACAAGAATCACAGCTCCATTCTTACTTCAACCACAGTTGCACATGGACATTCCAATCCAAGCTCAAGCCAATCTGTTCCTACACTATCCTCTCTGAACAAAAAGGATCAAGAACATGAAGAACCGGGTGTCTTCACCACAAACACGGTTTCTTCTTCGAATGAGTATCCAACAACCATTATTGTTGACCGCTTTATTAAATGGAAAAAGATTTTAAAGGCTTTGATAAGTTACTTACGAGAAGTTTCATTGGCTCAAGAGCAGTTTGCTAGAATAAACAACAACATCAAAGCAAATATGAAGTTTGGCTCCATCCTTCCAAATGTCATGGATGATGGGACTGTTGTTAGTGGTGAAACGACCACAACCAGGACCATCACCAATGTTAGCAGCACTCAAGCTGCTCCTGCACAAGATGAGTTTTCATTTCCTCCAAGACCAAAACTGGGTAAACGGCAGACTTCCACATCATCAGTGAACTCCAATCAGTCTGATGACGAGTACGTCAACAACTCGGCTCAAATGACAACCATAAACACCGGTGACTATTTGCCATTTGGGAGTGGCTCCATTCAGGATCTTCAAGTCATTCTAAAGAAACATCACATGGCCTTAGCAAAGAAACAATATGAAACAAACAAGGAGCTAGACACCAAGATCATACCAAAACTCGAGGACTTAAAGAAGGACTTGACTTTCAAAATTAAGGAAATCAAGTCGTTACATGATGATTTCAAGACAAACATCAAAGAGCATGTGGCGATCACTGGGCAATTGCTAAACAAATTCACCAATGCTCTTGAGTACATAGAAAGCCATGACCTAACCAAAATGAACAACACGTTGTCTGATTTATTGGATAACAAAACCAAAAACTTGAAATCTAAAAACGATCCATACCTATTGAAGTTACAACTTGATTTACAACTGAAAAGACAACTACTGGAGGAACATTATTTACAAGACTCATACACCAACTTACAAAAAAATGGTCTGGAACTGGAAAAAATAATCTATTTGAACATCCAAAAGGCATTGTCAAAGTACACCGATTTAATAGACTCCCAAGTAAGACTGAGTCTGCAAACTCTCTGCAATGACTTGAACCATGGTGTCTTGAACAAGCCTCCTGCCATTGAATGGGACAACTTCGTGATGAATCATCCCACATGTTTGCTGAACTGGAAGTCAAACGACCCATTCCCTGTGTACAGAAAGCTAACTGATATCAAGTACCCGCACATGAAGTCAGCCTTAGCCAAGTGTGTGAGAGCTGGCTATCTGTTAAAGAAAAATAAGCTGAAGAAATACAACAGAGGTTACTTTATATTGACATCAAATTACCTTCATGAGTTCAAGTCATCTGATTTCTTCAAGTCCAGCTCCAGCAACAACAATGAGGCAATAGTCAGCAAAAATGCCAAGAACTTGCTGACACCCATAATGTCAATAGACTTAAATTATGCCACTCTTGTTGATGCCAATGAGGACAAAATCACCATAAAAATTTACAAGGATGGGTATGCTGAGAAAAATGAGATGGAAATTGCAGCCAGTGAAGGCTTGGAAACAATCATTGGCAATGAGAGTTTGCAATCAAAAGGTAACCATAGCTCAGCCAAAGTATCCAAAACCTTCAGTAAGCTTTTAAAAAAACCACCTGGACCAAGTCATGAACTAATAGCCAAGAAAAGCAACTCTAGTGAAAAATCATCAAAGGGTGGGTTTTTCTCCAACAATGAGACTGAAGTTTTGTTTTCCTTCAAGCCTGATTTCTCTGGTGAGATAAGTGAGGAAGAATCAAAGGCATTGTTTAAGAAGTGGATACTGGATATAAAGCAGCTTTGTTCCTTTGATTCCAGTAAGGATAGAGCTAAGTACATCCACGAAAAGGTGTTGAACTTGAAGATGGAGCTAGCACAGAAGAACCAGCTGGCCAAGAAAGGGAACATTGCCCAAAGCAGACTTGGAAAGCCCACACACATTGATTTGCCCAACTCTCAAATCAAAAGGATGCCTGCCGAAGCAGTTATGACCCCAAGTATAGATGAAAATGGTAATCTGGTGACGGTTAACGAGAGCAAGTACCATGTGCCAAGTGGACCGCCTGTTGCCATGCCACAGCCTGAAAAGCTTGAGGGCTCAAAGGATTCAGCTGCAAATCTTTACACCTTGAAAAACGGACCAAGCTCATCTTCATCAAACGATTCGTCTCCAGCATCTTTGCAGCACCAACCACAGGGGGCTGTGGCCGGTGCTGGTGGGTACTTTGGAATTCCGTTGAAAAAAACAACATCCAATACATCGTTGCCAGGAAAGGGGAAGACCGTACAATCACCAGCCTCATTGGCGAGACAGCAAGTTGTCAAGGGAAAGCCAATGTCGCCACAGCCACAGAAGCCACTTCTAGGGCATTCATCCTCAAGCACATCGATCATGACATTAAAGAAGCCGAATCAAACACAGTCAGGGGGGAACTCTTTGCTAGGACACAAAAGAATATCATCACTAACTTCCCTGGCTTCGCTGACAAACAAGTCAGGCTCAAAGCCATTGAAGCTTTCACAAATGAGAGAGGAAAGTGAAAACGACATTACAGACACTGGCAATCACACTATAGACATAAATAAATCATTATATAACTAGGAACATTCATACATGCAAGAAGAAAAGAAAAAGCGAATTTCTTTATAAACTCTATATACATTTTCAAATTTGTTCTGATGAAATGCTGTGGAACCTTTGATTGCAATACAGCAACCCTCCTGTTTTTGTCAACTCTTCATTTTTCAACACGTCTATGACCTTCACACACCAGATTTCGTGATCGCCAACCTTGAAGGATAAGTTTGGAATGGTTTCGCATATGAAAACCACATTTGCGTTTTTCAGGTAGGGAACCTCATTGGCGTAGATGGCGTAATCCTCATTGGGGAGCAGTGTGAAGGGCTCAAATGGCGTGACTATGTGTTTGGCTTCCGGATGGTCGTTTTCCTTGTTCAGCAGCCTGTCCCTTTTTTCCAACTCGTCAAACAGTGTCTTGAGTTTGTTTTTTGAGTGTTCAATCTTGTCCCACTTCGAGTTGATAAGCGGCTGGATGTTTGCACCCTTGCTGAAAAGCTTTGCTAGTTTTTTGCTTTCTTCGTTGGGCACCAGTGAATGCAGCGCTAGTCTTTTGTGCTTTGTGGATGAAAGAGCATTCAGTGTGAATGAAGGTTTCATAAGATTGAATTGTAGCATTGGATATGGCTTCACAGACAAGGATACACATGACGATAATGTCACGCCCCTGAAGTCCTTGCAGTTTGTGCTTTTGGGATTGCTGTTGGTTGTTAATATCATTGCCTGGTTGGCAATTTGTCTCATTCCATCTATAAACTTCGTCTTCACAGTTTTAGACGTCATGCTTACTTTACTTGGTTAGTCTCAAGTTGATAATGCGTCTCTCTTCTTATAAAGGAAACCACAAACCAAGAGGACATTGAAAAATTGAATTTAAATATCAATGCTTTTTCTTTTTTGCATTTTTTTTTTTTTTTTCAACGAGGAAAATCCATTAACGTTCATCTCCGATAAATTCTCACTTTATTGGGCAACTTTCTTTTTAATGTTATCTAGAGATTTCAAACACTGTATAAATATAAAGATATAAACCTGCAGGCAAATCACTACACTGCTTATATGGACTATAAAAAACTGAGATTATCACTGAGACCTCAAGATCCTCTTCAATTACACAAAAAAGACATTTTAAAAGTTAAAAGGAACCTTCTTGATGAATACGTTAACAATAATACGTTACCAATCAAGTATGAATCTAACTTGGCTAAATATATTCAACAAGCAATATACAACAAAGGAGCTTATCTTTCTCTAAAGAAAAATCGATTTTACGAGCGCGTGAAATCAATTGATTTTTCTACTGAAGTCAAGATCAAGTCCAAGTTTGCGTCGAAGTTTGGTATCACTGAGTATAACACTACCATTCAAAACATTTATGGAGTCCCAATAAGTGGATGCTCAGATTCCTTGAAGCAATACGAAAATTATTGCTTGCAACTTATAGACAGTAACAACTCTGCAACAAGTAGCAATGATCAATCAAGTGAAAATACAAAACACTCCGAATTTATTAATTCATTACATTTTTTTGAGCCATTATATAAGCGGGATAAAGACAGCCTTGAACGCTCTTTAACCAAGCTCTGTACATCTAAAAAAGAACCAAAAAAAAATTATATTGAGTTTATTTGTTCTGAAACAGAATCACTACAACGGGCAGTCAATACGTTGAACACTTACCCTTTGAAATTAGCAAATGGCCTCAAGTACATTGAAGATAAAAAAGAACATGAGTCTATCATACAAGAATTGATATCGTATATAGTGTCCTCGAAAAACTATAAAAACTTCAGGGGCAAACCATAAACTACAGGGGCTGCACCATTTAAGTACCTCAATTTGCAAACATTCCTACTTTCTCTACATGCAATGTCCACTCTCTTATTTATTGCGTTTTCCTTTTTGTTTACAATGTTTAGCTTCTCAAATAATGAAATCGTAAACAAATCAATGTCTTTGTCTGTGACATCCCATAAGTTTCCCAAAACCATTGGACAACCACCTAAAAAGAAGGACATTATGGATCCATATCCATAAAATGATTTTGTGTTATGTATTCTGACGGATGAGCATCCTAGCAACAGTGCAGGTGATAAGTGGTTTAATTTCTTCAACGCCTTTGGGGTTGTGTATTGAATACCATTTCCGTGTCCAATAAATATAAACAAATCATGCAAGCTTGCCATTTTAATGAACTCTTCGCTATCGGGAGCCCTACCAACTATTTTCATGTCCTCACTCAAGCACGAAAATACAGGCTTGAACAAATCTTCAGTCCGCATCAGATCTTTTTTTGGATTTAAAATCAAGGAAATTCCGTTATCTGAAACTTCCCACTCATCTTTCTCCTTGTACTTTGTCATCAAACTCATTAATATGCTCAATGATGGTACTCTTGTGATATTCATGCTCTCAAAAGACGGCATGGATTCCCAAGGAACATTGTGGAAATAATCTGTCAAAACAAAATAATTATGGTTTATGGTTTGATAATCATGTTCCAATGCATCTCCACATCCTTCAATTCTCTTCTTTATGTATTCCAACTCAGATAACTCAATTTTTTTATTGTATATGCGCATAATCTTTTGCAAATCCATCCCTGAATGTATCAATCTTAACAGAAATACGTTGACAGCTTGAATTCCCCTTTCTGAAAAATCAGATAACAAGGCCTTCACAAGCTCACTGTTCTTATTCAACACTTTTTGATCAAAAACACGCTCAAAGTTACAAGTTTGGTCAAATGTCTTCAACAGCTTTTCCATTTCAGCATCCAAATTGTATCTGGTGGCCCACCATTGCCTTTTTTGATCGTTACTCTTAACCCTCCCAACAGTTTCAATTGAAGTGGACTTGTTACTTTTGTCTATAATATTCTCCAATTTTTCCAAAAAGTTCAAAATGCATCTATCAGGTAATTCAATTTTTAGCTCATTGTCAAAATCACTCTCATAAATACTAATCAGTAATGTATCCATGCTGAAATCAAAAGTCACAATCCTTGAGTTGGTATTAAAAGTCACATTGTTTTCAGCAACATTTTTCAATGTTGACAGTTCGGCAGTATAATCAGTGACATTGTCAGATAGATGTCTCTCATAGCTCAAACCCAATGTCCTATAGCATTCTTCCCAGTATAAAGTCTTTCTCCAGCTCCTTTCAACAATGCTTTCTTTTATTATTTTGTGGAAGTCCATTAATCCTTGTTTCCTAAAGTCAACAACGTTGTTTAAGCAACCCAATAAATCAGAATGTCTGTCCAAAAAATGCTTGTATAGTCCTAAATTATTTTTCTCGTATGACTCTTTAATGTTGTCCACCAAGTTTTCCTTTTCGCAATACTCTAAAAATATACTATCGCTGTTGTTGAGATCAACAGTGTTGATGACACTCTCTTTGTAACCCATCACTTGGTCAAACACCAAAGCTGCATACTGTATTGATAGTGAGTATTTCTTAAATCGTATGACTGGCTCATTGATACTGCTCAGAATGATATCAAATTCATTGATGTAGTAGTCATAATATTGAAAATTACCCATATGAATAATAATTTTTATGATGTGATCAAAAGAAGTCATTAAATAATCAATAGTTCTTATTCTTACTGGTTGACTAATAGAGTCGTTTTGCTTTAACAAACTCTTACCAAGAGACAATACAGTCTTAAAGGATTGTAAAGCCTCTGTATATTTTCCTTCCCCCTCTTGTAGTAAAAGAATTCCTTGTTTGATGTTGAAATTCATGTTGAAAAAAACTACTTCTATCTTTAATGCTTTTGACAGTTTAGAGAATGTACTGCTGTTGTAATCAAATAGTATAGGATACTCCATGCTCAAAGAGTGTTGATATCTACAAAGATCCTTAACATTCAAAACACCTTCAAGTTGTGTATTGAGTTCATCAAAGTCAATGTTGTTTTTTTTTTCATTTTGAAAAAAACTTGATAGGAACATATTCAATACAATGTTTTCAGCATTGTTATATGTGAAAAAGAGCAATATCCCTCTTACCTTCAAGTACAGCGGCTTCAAACAAGCCAAAATACTGACATTGTTTGTGTGTGACTTCTTTCCTATATGGAGCTTCAACTTTTGAAAGATCTCCACCATTAGCTGATAAAATCCATTCAACTTTAGATAGGCAAACAAATTTCGTAAAAACTCCTTTTCAATGCATGAAATTTGATATTCTTCTGTACGTATTGATAAAACCATATCCATGTAAAAGTTTCCAATTTTGAAAAGCTTAAGCATGGATCTCTTTTTCATTTCTTTGTAAAACTGAAATCCACATAAAATAAAGTTTTTTTCATTGTACAAACAAGAATTTGGTCTTAAGTCCTCATCAACTCTTTCGATGGAAAGAATGTTAGTTTCTTGGGAAATAAGCTGGAATAACATCTTGGTCAAGAATGACCAGTGCTTAGAAACTTTCATCAGTATTGTCTTGTTTTGGTTAACGTACCGTATATCGCCACTCATAAACAATGCCTTCATCAATTCACTACTTTTGTCAAAGTCGGGCTCACTGAAATCAATCAAAGGTAATATACTGTGCATTGATTGGAGATCATTCAAAATAAAATCACTTGCTGCTGATAAAGAGCTGTTGTTGCTCAGGGAATTACAACTTATGATTTTTTTGAAGAGAGATCTTCTCATGTCCATTGATAGAATGCATTGAATACTTTTGCAAACCCTATGTATTGTTCTCTTGTATGTCTGGTCACTTCTTTTGGATGTATAAAAAATGTAAAGACTTACTTTTAGAAAGTTGTGCAAGTAGTCCTCATTGGACTTTTTGACAAACAAATTGAATGATATCGTTGATAAAACATCCAATAAGCTCTTATCATAATTCAAGCTGATAAAGATTTCTATAAGATTAGAGATGATACTTTGAACTTTGTTGAAAATGTCTTCGGATTTGAAGTTTTCACATAAGTACGTAATGTCTTTATCCAATCTCTTAACCAATAAATGAAGACACTTTTGCAGTTTATGGTCAATAATCATTCCACTCGTTAATATATGATTGACATAAAAATTATAAAATCCGTATAACCTCTCCATGAACTCAATACTCACGTTTCCTTTTTTGAATGAATTTTCAAATTTGGTTGTCCAGTTGTGATTAGACATGAATACACTGTCATAATACTTGGACACATCTAAATCTGCCTTAAAATTGAGCGCTGACCAATAACCTTCAATGCAAAAGGCATACTGCTCTGGAACTTCTTTCTTGCAAATCAACTCTGTCAAAAGTCTTTTCATCTGTGTTGCATTAAGTTTTTGATTTTTTAAGTACTTATTCAATTCAATTCCATATTTCTTGCAATATTCAAACATTTTTGAGAGAAAAAAGAATTTCAAATTCATTTTGTTTTTTGAATTATAAACATACATCAAATGTAACAACACTTTCAAAACATTCTGTATTTGACTTTCATTTTCATCAAACCCAAACAGATATCTTTTATCATGGAGAAACATTTTTAATAGAGAGGCCACACATTCATCTTTTTTTTCACTCTTGAGAAGAAATAACTGTATCACGATAAGCTTCAAATGATGAATGTACTTTTTGTTGTAGTTATAAAAGTCTGTTAGAAGAATTTCATGTAGTTCTGTTATTTCATCAAAGGGAGTAGTTAACTGATTGAATACATCCATTACCCATTTTTCTATCACCGCCATATTGTTTATATCTTTGCTTTTTATCGTTCGAAGAGCTTTGTTGTAAAATGAAATATGCTCATAAGCAAGATTAGGTATTTTATCGAGAAGATGATCATTACAGCATATTTTCAGCAATGTCAAGAAAATTTCATTAACTTTGGAGTCCAGCATGTCTTCTTCAAATTTGGCTTTACATTTTTTGTATTCATCATAAGTCTCGTCGTATCTCCTTCTGTATATGGTTGTGTCTTCAAATTCGATGTTAGAATTAGCAATCAGTTTAGGTTTTTTCAAAAGCAATATGTCCTCTTGTTCTTCCTGTTTTGTGTAGAAAATACTCTGTTTCTCATCTATACTTATATTCAAATGTTCTTTCGTAACGTGATTTTCATTGTACTTACGTTTATTAGTTTTGAGAAAAGAATCATTGGTGATACTATGGATGTTTTCATATTGATGATTCTCTTCAAACCGTAGCTGACTTGACAGATCTGTTCTGATTTTATTTTTTGTTGAATGTCGTCTACTGTTTTCCATTAATGTTATTGCACTCGCTGATCTTAGGCTTTATGGATTGAGCTGTTATTTTTTGGGTTTGTATAGCCTTTGTGAATAAAGCTTTTGCAGAGCATAAGGCTTTTCTTTAAAAGAGAGTGATATTTTGTTACGATCAATTTGATTTGTTTTATTTTTTATTTTTTTATTTGAAAAAATCTAAAATCCGATGGTAATTTTTTTTTATTTGGTAGCAAAAACTAACAACATATTGTTTTTAAAAATTCATAAATAAACGATGCCCTTCTTTGAGAAAATTGAAACTTATTTACTCAAAACTAAACCAGAACCCGTAAACATAGAATAATATGTTATCCTATAAACTAAAAGTAGCTAACTCAAATATTAAGCAAAGCGGTAACTCTTTCACAGCTACTTCTAAAGTTGAAGAGTTAACTATTGATGATCTCATTGCACCATTAAATAGACTGCAAAATGCTACTAAATCTTATAAAGAAGAAACTGTTGACATTCTTATATGTTACAAATTGTGTTTTGATGATGAATACTCACTCTACAAAATATTGGATAATAACATTAAAGAACAAATTGACAATATTTTAGCTAAAAATTTTCTTTTTTTCCAAAAATTTATGACCTCGAATGATGATAAAGTTCTCCTGGATGTTCTATACTCATTAATTTACCATAACAATAAGGTTATGCAAAATCATTTTTTCTACATTAATAGCAGCCCTTTGAATAAAAAGATACTTTTATCAGATTTCAAATCACTTTACTTTGGATCAAAGGTATTTAATAAGTTATCTGAACATTCAAAATGTGATATAAAAAACTACGTCGAGAGGATTTATAACGTATTGTTAGGGCTAATCAGAAACAATCAAAGTGATCACAATGGTGAATTTTTACTTGACTTTCTAAAGTTAAACAATTCACTGGTTTTTGATACATGTTTCTTGAGTTCCAGCCCAATCTCCGATGAAACACCTAGCTTCTTTTATGATAAAGGCACATTTGATAAGCTGTTTATAGAAAATTTGTACGAGCCCTCAACAACTATAGTTAGAAAAAGACTTATATTTAGTATTGCTTTACTTCTGAACAAAATAGGAACTGAAGATAATCTATCCACAATGGTTTATGTTTTAAAAAAAATGAACACACAGTACCTTGATAACAATAAAGTAGTAGCAAACTTTGATAACGAGTACTTCCTAGTGGCGTATTTGAAAAGCTGCAACCCAAAAGCCATTAAAAGAATCATGGTTACTTTAATAATGAAATGGGCAAACAACACTGAAGTTGATGCCTCAGATTCTTATGATTTGCTATTGACAAAACTGATATTACAATGCTGTAATATTTTATCAGATGTAAATTTTGAAGCAGAATTTGCAAGCAAGACATTTTTTGTAAACGGTGTTTCTAAAAGACTAATGAATCCTCGCCATGAATTTGTTGAACGAACTATGATTATTTCGAGGAAATTAACTAAAAACAAAATCAAATTTGACAATAAACTTCATATAGATTTGCCGTATGATCGAATGGGTGATGAGAATATTAATTTTACATTGTTGAACTACAGCTCTCCACGAAAATCTTTTCAAGAACCCGTTGCGCAGAAGGAAGTAATGATGTCCAACAATGAAGTTTGTACTCCGGAACTTACAAATGATGTCAACAAAAGAATTTTTTTTATAAAGGATTTCATAAAGCAGTTACATTCCATAGCTTCCCAAAGTAGCAATAATCTTAATATAGCTGAAGTTTTGAATGAGGGATGCAAAATAATGGAGATTAAATTAAATACCGGAAACTGCAAGGAAATTGAATTTTATATTGCCGATCTTTTACCCTTGCTGCTGCATTTGAAACCACGAACCGAAAATGAGGAGAAGCTCCCTATAGAAAATTTCAGAATAAGGGCTTTGGTTTCAGTGATTAAAAGTAATCCAGAAGAGTCTTTCAAAATCATTCTGAAATATCTGTTTACCAAGGATCTTAACATACAGACTAGACTGTCTCTATTAACGAGTGTGGGTTTAGGCTGTTTGGAGATTAATAAGTTTGAGAGTCCCTTAAAAACTGAAGAAAAAGTTGAAAATCAAATTGATGAAATGTTTTTACACGATAGACTTATCAAAAAGAGTTTCACCACTTGGAGATCAAAAAAACTGGATAACACAAATGAAGAGTCAAATTCAAGAACTAGATATTATAAGCAAAAAAACATTAATGAAACTTTGAAGGTTTGTTATATTTTGGTCAATGGATGGGAAAATGGAATTAATTTAGCATCGCCATATGATAAAATTTTTAAAGAACATTACTTAAAAGTACTGATTTTTCTTTATGTTATTATATCTGACTACAAGCATTTGGACAGTAGCTTTGAATTGAGCAATAAAGTTAAACATATAATAGTAGATGGATATAAGCAAGATATTATACTAGAGAAAGATGTATTTGACTACTTGTTTTAGTCAAAGTTTGGACTTATTGTATAGTATATACAGTCATGTTAAATTAATTATTTCAATTTTCTAACTTTTCACATGAGAAAATATTCGTTTAGAATATAGTATACTTGTATCTATTATGGTTTCTTAAGCCTATAGAGAATAAATCCAATCATATATATTTACGGTTGACTCAAAAAGTTCAGACACCGTGGTCACACCGTGAGTTAACTCCACAATTGAATTACATGATTTGGATTTAGTTTACCCCCGATATATTTTTTAGTATATCCGTTTTGCTTAACTTTTTAACGAAACCCTTAAAAAAAATCTTTAATGCTAAAATACGCATTTTGACACTGCTTAATGTTTAAACTAAGAAGTTGTTAATGTAGAATCCAATAAACAAAGGCATAGCCATACCCAAGAACTTCTTAGTATTTGGAATAATCTTCTGTATGCTATCAAACAAAGCAGAAAAAATGGCAGACAGTACTTTCACATCTGAATTAATCAATAGTATTCTTCCCAATAATAGGTTTGGTTATCAAACTAGTATTCCAATAGTAAACAATTTTGTAGATACGAGTAGAGAATTCTTTTTTGCTCAATCAAGATATTTGGTGGTTATTGTAATCCTTTATTTCATTATACAGAAAATTGTACCTGTATTAATATTTGATGTGGTATTAGCAAGAACACTCCACAAGAAAAACATACAAAGTATTTCTTTGGGGTTTTTCATATTTAACTTTTTTTCAAAAATAAAAATCTTTCTAAAAAATGGAAGCAAGATACTAATATCAAAGCTGAAGATACAGAGAAAGCTGATAGATGATTCAGGTAGAAAATCATTACTTGTTGACTTAATTGACGTTAATCTGGTCTTCCCAAAACTCGATGAACTGGATAAGACTGAACTTAAAGAATCTAGCGAAGACATGGATGAAAATAAGCTTGTAGATAAACTTCTAAATGTTCTTCAGTCGTTGAGTAGTTTCAATATAAAGCCCTATTTCATAAACAGGTTTTGTACGCTTTTTGTGTTCAAACTCGTCTTTCCCCTACAAGTCAGTTTACAAAAGGTGAAGCTTAACATTGGATCCTTGGACTTTTATGCTGACTATATCTCTGTAAGATTAAGCTATAGCCAAAAGAGAAAAACAGTTGTTTTTAGCTTTTTTATTCATGAATTAAGCAACTATAAAAACATTCATCTAAAGAACTTTGAGTACGAAATTGAAGCTGTGTGGGTACATGATAAAGTCAATCAGACTTTCGGTCTTGGCAACTATTCTTCAAGTTTCAAATTTGCTAATTTAAGCATTGCTATGAGTTCAAAAAGTCAAGTCTTGGCCGATAAAGAGAATAAACCCCAAGTCACAAATGAACGTACAATTTTAGATATCTGTAATAATAAGAATGAAATTTTAAAAAAATATGGGAAGGTTTTCACAGATTTGTGTTCCTTTTTAAAAGATGTTGATATTAAGGTAGAGGATATTGATATAAAAATCCCAGATATGGATTTGAAATTCTACTGTGCAGCCATGATATTGCGCTTTAATGGGCTTGATTCTTACGCAAAGACTTCCGGATATGAATGTACATTCTCCTCTAACACGATTACTTTAGAAATATACAATGAAAATGTTATTACTTTACCTTTGTTGAACATATACCTTGTTGGGGATTCTTTATATGATTTTGAGCATATTGAGAACTTTAAGTGCAATGTAAAATGCTTAGTGAGTTGCATGGAAAGTAATATTGTAATTTCTGAGAAGATAATCAAATACTTTATCTTCAACTACTTGAGATCCAATAAAAAGAGTAACAAAGAACAATTTGAAGAAAACACTAAACAACCCGTTGCAGAAGAAAATAAATGTTATGATGAAAAAAAGTCTTTATTGCTTTATTTGTTTGACTTTTTCTGCTTTGACTTCAAATTCATGATACCAAATGCCAAGATCACATACCTGATGGATGATTCTGAAATTGCATTCAACAACAATCAAGCTGTGTTCCACTTAAAAAGTCCTAAAAACATTTACCATCTATATGATGAGTTATTGGGAGGTTCACACTACGACTATGATGAGGACTTGAGACTAACGAGTACTATATCCAGTATGAAGTCATCTGATATATCAGTTCAGTACAGAAAATATACAACTGAAAAGAAACTTTCTGACAAATTCATATCAGTGCTATCAATTAAAAAGTTTGAGCTACAAAACTATCAAAATAATATCTTTCAAGTTGATAACCTAATCAGTGGTACTGATATTGAAATTATTGACCTTGAGATGATACAGGAGATTTTGGATACATGCCAAAGACTTGGAGTTTACTATGCTGAGCATTGCAAGTCATCTCATTCTGGTGGTAAAAGTGCAAATTCTTTGAAAGGGGATATAATAAAGAGAGTCAACTTTAAATTAAGACTTTTGGATTTTGGATTAACCAATGCATTCTCCAAGGTTATTAGTTCAAAGCTTGATCCTACTGGCGTTTTATTTGACAAGTTTTATGGGTTCAAAGGCTTTATTAAAACTTTAGAGTTTTTCTTTACACATAGTACACCTTTGATAAAAAGTAATAATATTACCTTGAGCTTGATAGAGCAATCACCAGACCTGATGACAGAAAATAAAAAGTGTGCATCATTTGATGATTTTGAAATGAACTTACTAACCGATGACATTGCAGTTTTGGTTGAAAAATGCTCTTTGAATGTTGACTTGGCCACCATCTGGACAGGATTTTACTTGTCATTAGCTTATAAAACCCTGAACTTTCACAAAACTGATAAGCATGTTGAAAAGACAAATAAGACACACAAATATAAACTCAGAATTAATCACATTGCTATGGATACTGTTTTGGTGGACAATTTAAACATACTGTTTAATGTAAAGGCTTTTGAAATTTCTTCTAAGGGAATCTCCATTGGTTTGTTTCAGACTTTCAATGAATCGACTTATGATTCAAAGGTATTAGAAACAATAAGAGATATTGATAACGTGCCTATATTTACTAGACTGATGTATGTTAATGATATTTTTATACACAAAAGCGATGACTTAGAGGATTACTTGGCAGTGATTGATGCCAACACTTTTGAATTAAGATCTGAGTACAACCTGAAGTTTTACAAAATATTTGATAGAATTGTATCAACATTCAAGTCTTTAAAGCAACTTAAAACAGGGCTGTCAAGCATTGATGAGTTCATTCAAAACCAACCTTCTGAGGTCAAGCCAATTTCAATTCCCTCAATCAAGGTAAACATGGAAAAATATTTAGTCAAAATTGATGAGGATCCATTTGAACAAAAACTGAACATGATATACAAAGTTGGATACTTAGAACAACGTTTGAGATTGGATAAAGAAGCTATATTTGAAGCAGAGTTAGGTGAAAGACAAGAAAATAATCCATTGTCATCAGCTCAAATTCAGGATGCAAAATACAGACTAAATAAAAATTTTTCAACAAGCTGGATAGAAAGAGTTCAAAAGGCTAAAAAGGAGTTCTTAAATGAGAGAGCCTATAAAATAGTTGAAAAAGATTTTCTTGACCGAAAGGTTAAGATATTTGCTGGTCATGAAAAGATACCTCTCTTGGTTTATTCCTTAATAAACATGGAATTCATTGTTAAGCCACCTAGTTTTGGAGCTTCCAATTATGCTGACTTCATCTACGAGTATGGTAAAAGGGTGCCAAAAGACACTATTTACACTTTGTTGATTTTATTTAATGCTTATTTGAAGTGTGATCTACTAAAGCTGCAGTTGAGAGATTACGCCTTACCAATACTCTTCTTCCCCAACATGATCTTATCTGGCGACCTGGCTCTGGGGGAGCCTATGCCTGACAGATTTGGAGTCAGAGAAGTATGGGTTCCCTTTATAAAGAGTCAAAAGCTATGTGAAAACGAGTCTCATATAGAAAACACTGTGTTTGGATCCAATATTAAAAGAACAATTAACTCTGTGAAGTTTTACATGAACCTAAAAGTGGACATAGATTCTCAACAACCAACTATTTTGACATGGGGTAAGTCCTTGCAGCCAGCCATACAAGCAGTGATGATGTGGTTTGATTTCTTTACAAAGCCTCCATTAGATCCTTCTCCCAAGATAGGATTCTGGGATAAAATGAGATTGCTTGCACATGGTGTTATACAGTTCAATTGGGCTGAAAATAGTGAACTTCATTTGAACATGAAGGGCTCTACAGATCCTTATGAAATTCATGAATTTGGAGCAGGGCTGACATTTTGTTGGAAGGGAAACACATCATTAACTGTTCATGAAAATTCCAATCCTGCTGACTTTTTGAAGATAAGATCCCAAAGCTTTATTTTAGGTATCAGAAACTTTGATGCTCTTTATGAAAAAGACAAGTTTACTAAGATAATGATGAGATTGGACGGAAATGTTCTTTGGAGATTGGGTCTACTTTTTGAAATGGGTGATATACAGCATCCTGGTCAAACAAGAAGATCCACCAATTTTGATCCTCATTACAAGGTTTACTTGGCAAACCCTGCTCTTTTGAAAGGTAGACAAGATATAGAGAAGCATGATTCATACAAGTACTTTAGAAGTGATTTCATTCACATGGACATTGGAATATACTCAAATGATAAAGAGGTATCCAAAAACACAGTTCATTTGGCACCTTTCTGTAGTGAGCACTTTTTAGCTTGGTGGAAACTATTTAGCACATTTACTTCAGGTCCTATTAGGCAAGGTCCTCTTTTCCCATCAATGCAACAATCATCAACTAAATTTGGTAGATCACTCTTCACCTTGAAATATCAAATGAAGTTTACTAATTTGGATATGGCACATGTTTATAGACATTCTTCTTCAGAAGACAGCAATTCTGATGATATATTGTTTACTGGATTGAAGGGTAAGTTTGATGTATTCACATTGGATTTGCATCAAAAAAGATCACCAGTTACCTTTAGTAATGAAATGTTGAACAGAGTTAGAAAGATCTGGAAATTGAAAATGGATCAAGGTGAAGTAGACTTTTTGAACGCTGACATCAGATTAATCCACTCCGTGTTCAAAAGTTCTGATTCTGATATTTCTGATGAGGATGATGATAAGGATAACAATCAAAATTCAGATAATTACAAATGGTATGCTCGTTGCGATTACACCGATCTTGATGATTTCAAGGGATTGCCATCATTTCCTGAATTAATTGACACCATTCCTCTTTTGAAGTCTGAAAGAATATCATACTTTAGAAATATTGAAAGAAAGGTCTATAAGGCTGATTATCCATTTGGCGGTGAGTCTTTCCATAAATGCTTATCAGGAAAACACGATAGTGAGCAGACACAAATCAATATCTACAATGAAAGACTTGATATTCTGAAGAAAAGAATAGCTGAATTGAGTGATGTTTCTAAATACAATTCCAAGAATATTAAGGCTGAGCATCTACATAAAAAAGATTATCTAAACCAAGAGAGTTTGAATTATCTGGTCTCTCAAAAGAAGGTTATTGAGAACTTAATTGAAAAGTTCCAACCAATAATGAAGAAGTTGAAAAAAACTGACTCCAACATCTCATTAGGGTCTGAAGATTTGGAATTGATTAACCCTATACCGACATTGATCTCTAAAAAAGATGCTGATTTCAAGACTGACAACAACTCAACTAAAAGCAAAAGCACATTTGATAACAAATTTGTCATTCATAACATAAAACTGGAAGTGAACGAGCTGTCAAAGAAACTGTTGTTGAATTATGTCAAAAAAATGGAGGAAAGAAAGGCTACATCTTTTTATGAATCATACAAAGCACTGAATATATTGAAGGATATGGTTGAGTATAGAGATGAGTTTGACGAAAATGTTAGAACAAAAGCCTTTGAAGGTACCAGAAAAGAAAGTTATAACAGGGAGCTTGATTATCATGTAAAGTTGGACTCTATGGAAAACAGTGAATGTATTAGGAAATTTGATGAAATTATTAGAAGTGTTGCTGATATCAATTTCTTTTCATCTGACAATATGGTTTTGAAGTTTATAATGCCTCAAATTCAACTGAGCTCATCAAGTGCTCCCGATTGGGCTACAATGGTGTTAGCTAATGAGATTGAAGTTGGTATAATAGACATTCTTCAAGGAAGAGACTCTGCATTAACTGTGAAGAGTGCTGACAATTTAAGGGAGACTAGAATTTGTATGTTGCTTTCAGAAGTCAAAATCTTTACCCTGGACAAGCAAGCTGCCATGAAGCACCCAAGCTTAAAGTTTGAAATGGCAAATTCAGACAATAGCAATTCATGGATACCATTTCTTCCTGTTGAATCATTTATAAATGCAGAATATTTGGAAAAGTTTAAAAACTTTATAAAATCATCAATGTATTTGAGCTTTACTAATCCAAATGATTTGTTTTATGACAAGATTAGCCACTCTGTCAACAAAGATTATCCCGTACTAAAAATTGGAATTCCTGAGATTCATATGCAAGTCACAAAGCATCAATACGCAGCACTTTATGCAATTTGTGATGATTTGTTGACATTTGGATCTAAAGAAAATAGAAAGTGGGAGTCCTTGGCAAGGACCTTTTTGGCCGATGAATTGAAAAAGAACTTTTCAGTTAGTGCTTCTTTCATAATGAACTTACAAAAGAAGATCAGAGCCATCAGATTGGAAAGAACTATAATGAAGGACAATGATCCAGACTCGTTTGAAGAAATAAGAAATGAAGTTGAAAATGAGTTGGACTCTGACAGATTTGAACTAAGATTGTTGATATCATCTTTAAAGAAAAACTTTTATGGAGGTAAAAAAAGAGGAGGAAAAAATGAATTGAGTAAGATTCTTTGGTACTTTTCAGCAGATGACTTGATATGTGACTTTTATGATGATCCTGACACGCCGTTTATAACACTTGGCTTAGGTTTTTCCTCATTTAAGAGAACAGCATTCAGTGATGGATCTAACAGCAACATGCTGATGCTTTCTACCTTACACTGCTTTAATTTGGGTAAAAAGGCTAAGTATGAAGAGATTATCTCTCCATTGAAGGAGTACAACACTTTCAATGCCCCATTGTTGGAATTGAAGTGGAAGATGGATAGACCTGTTGGTGGTATCTCTCAAATCAACTCAATTGATGTATATCTTACACCTTTGCGTTTGCAATTGGAACATCAAATATTGGAGAAAATTGTCAACTTTTTGCTGAGTAATCAAACCACCACGGAAGATAAGAACAGTGCTAAACTAAATGAAGATGCTAAGATAAGGGAGTTTGAAGAGGATCTGGACAGCAATCATACTGAAATAGTGTCTGCAGGAGAATGTCTATCAGAAATGGTGAATAGATCTAGTAAATACATGGCCATAAAGAAGATTGTTGTCAACAAAACTGTTCTTGCAGTTTCTTATAGA